>VYYJ01000804.1:0-43770 GCA_021029165.1 Cyphoderus albinus | reverse complement strand
TTGTCCAGTTGCAAATTGACTTTTTGGGGAATGTGTGCGGGGGGAGGGTGCTGAGTTATCAGTTGGAAAAGTGGAGAGTTCAAGGACCAAACAATTCGGCAGAGTCTAGTTATGAGCGAAATTTTCACATATTTTATATTCTACTGGCTGGCGCCGACTCATCAACATTGAAGTCACTTCGGCTAACGAAAAATCTGGAAACATATGCCATGTTGAATGTGAAAAATCACTCGAGTTTCTTGAACCCAAGTCAGACAACACCGTCAACGCCTTTTTGTCCACACGACCACTACTACAAGGTGAAAGGTAGTAAAGGTCAACAGCTCTCTAGTTACGAGGCATGCTTCCAACTTCTCAAGACAACTTTGAGTTCAATTCTTTCTTCTTCCACTTCCTGTTCCTCGTCGATAACTTCGGATCATGTGTTCAGAATGCTGGCTGCAATTTTAAAGTTGAATAATTTAGTGTTTGCACCAGTCGCTAATATCGACGGCACGGAAGGCTGTGATGTGACAAATGAGCAAGGTAACTTGTACGAAAATGTTTAATGATTGGATGCGGAAATATTTGGAATACAAAAAAATATACTTTTTTATATATTGTAGATTTGCAGGACTTGGGTGTGCTGCTGTCAATTTTGCCCTCATCCACGAGTTCCGTTCCAGTCTCATCCCCATCCACTCCGAATAACGGGAACAACAACCACAACCATCAGCATCTCCTCAAGACAATTCTGACCACCAGAAAGATATCACGTTCTGATGGCAGCATTGTAACCATTGAACTCACCGCGAGTGAATCTTCGTCGCTCCGAAATTCTCTAACGGTGTCCCTCTACACGCGACTCTTTGCGTGGCTCACAAAACAAGTGAACTTTTCCCCCTCTTCGACTGCCTCTTCAACCGGTAGAAATTCATCGGCTTCACACACCGCTCCCAGCCAGCCATCAAAGTACAACTTGCTCAACATCGTCGACTTTTACGGATTTGAAGTGTTCCAGACCAACTCGATTGAGCAGTTTCTTATTAATTTTACCAATGAGAAGATTCAATTTGTTTTGGCTGATATGAGACTGCGCATGCTTCAGGAGGAATTTGTAAAAGATGGCTTAGAGTGGATTACAATAGACACGGCTGGTGCTACTCCAACGGGTTCTTCTAGCTCAAGCGGTCAACAAACTCCAGGAAAATTAATCGACCTCATCGAGGAAAACTGTCATGGCCTTCTAAGTATTTTCGCGAATTGCGCAAATGACCACGAGCTAGAGCGTCAGTTTTCCAGGCGGTTCACCTTTCCCTCCTCCAAGGACGAGAAAGATCCTCCAACGCCTCACTGGAAGTAGAACTTCGCCAACTGGAAACACTGTGCTTGTGGAGTATCTTCATCAATCGTTTCGCCTTCGTCACTGGGCGGGTAAGCTGGGTCAATGCTTCTGGTGCTAGTAAAATATGAACGTTATTATCTTTCCCATTAACGATGTCAATAACTTATTTAAATTGCTAGGCCCAGTGGTTTACTCCACGCGTCACTTTGCGACTAAAAATAGGGATACACTGCCACCTCACCTGCCTCATCAATTGTACACTTGGACAAGTGACCCTCTTCTCCGCTCCCTCTTTTCCCATGATGGAAGGAGTTCTGCTCCAGTGGACTCGACTAGCTCGAGATTGTTGGGTAAGGTTGTCTAATTTATTACTATATAATAAAAATGACAGTTTTATAATACCAGTCATTTTTTATTGAATTTACAGCAACCTCGAACATGGAGTTGAGCCTGAGAAATTTGTTTCAGAAATGCTGCAGTTCTTCCAAGTACCATCGCATTTACTACATTCGGTGCCTCAAGCCGAACGAGTTAAGTCAACCGGAAGTGTGTGAATTAGCTCTCCTAAAGCATCAAGTGAAATATCATCGTCTCATTGACTTTGTAAGAGTGTACAGAGACGGTTTCTGTTATAACATTGGCGCCTTTGAGTATCTCGAACGCTACAAGTTGCTTAGTTTGAACACGTGGCCTAATTGGAGAATAGAGCAAGACATCAGATTGGGGATTCAGGTGCTCATGAAGGATCTACAAATGAAGGAAGGTTTAGACTGGTGCTTTGGAGGGAATGGAGGGCTCGGCTCTGGAGTAGCTGCAGAAACCTTGAAGGTTTACTTGAAGGGTCAGCGGATTCTTAGTGAGTTGGAAGACTTCCGGAGAGAGCGTCTGGATGACTTGGCCTTACTCATTCAAAAAGTTTGGAAGGGCTATAGAGACTGGAGAAAGTTTAGTCGTATGAAACAGGCTTACACAGTGATTTGCATTGCTTGGAAGACATACCTTCAGTGTAAAAGAAAAGAACAGAGAAAGCGTTGGAAGCAAATGAAACACTCCGTGAGACTTATCCAGGGAAAGTATATTTTGTGGAAGAGGAAACTTTTCCTCCGACAATTGATTCACCAGGTGAGGGCGGATTTGCAACAAATTGGAGGGTTGAGTGGAGGTGCGGGAATGTGTGGTGGGTGTCCAAGTTTAGCGGGTACGGGAATGCTTCCCGGCGTGGGAAGTATGCTTAGCCCAATTAGCCGTGATTGGCCTTATTCACCTTCTTATTTGGAAGAAGCTAGCTTTCAGCTTAGACGCGTCTTTCATCGGTGGCGGGTATGTCTCAAATTCAACAAATTTCTAACGAAACTGAGAGATAAATAAGTTGGAAAACGTTTTTAACTTTCGATTCATTTCTGTAGTGTCGCTTGTACCGGTCCAAATTTAATGAAATAGAACGCGCCAAGATGGCAGAAAAGGTCACGTCAAGTCTTCTATTTAAAGATAAAAAGAGCTCCTACCCTAGAAGGTAAGTTCTAAAATGGACACAATAGTGTGAAAGCAAATCCCTGAATCTATTGTAAGAATCATTTTTTGAAACAGCGTCTCACATCCCTTTTTGGGCGATTACATCCGTCTCCGACAGAACTCCCAGTGGCGTCGCACAACAACGATGATGATGATGCAAGCTAGCAGTCAATCTTCGCCTCCACTGACGAGCGTGCCAAGCACCAGTGCCATGTCAGGTGCATTGGAGGAGCAAGTGGAAGAAAGGACGGGCGACCCCTTAAGTAGAAAACAAATGTTGCCTTCCCCGCCACAGCTGCAGATTGTGTTTGCCGACTTAATCAATAAAATCACACGTTCTAGCGGAAAAGTAACTTTCACCGTTAACATTTATAATAATTTAATTTCAATGTGTGAGAAAAGGAAAAGCTAATTAAATCGGTACACTTTTTCCGTTTCAGTTTTTGCCTATAGTTTTGGTAGTCACTACGACTCAAGTCCTGATTCTTGACCCTCGCACCTTCAATATAAAATACAAGATTCCTGCAACAGAAATCTGGAGGCTGTCGGTAATTTTTTATTCATTTTTCGCCATCTTAACTATAATGACTTTATTGTACATTTAATTTATTCTGATGATTCATTCAAGATGTCACCTTTCGGAGACGACATTTGCGTCCTTCATCTGCAGCATCCTGCTCGAACCGGCACCAGCGCTGGCTCCGTCATGGGTCCTGGAGAACAAGGAAATTTGTTTGGAGGTGTTTTGTCGGATGATGATGATGCCTACTACCAGTTTGGAGATGAGCCTTCTCCAACGGGAAACTTTGGGGCTGGTGGATGTGTTTGCTCCTCTTCTGCAGGAGCAGGGGGAGGAGCCGGATATCCACCCACCGCTTACTACGCTGCTCCAGATCAACCTTCTCCGTCTTCATCACAGCAACAACACCAGTGCCAGCCTGGATCTGGAGGCTGTGGTTTGTTTGGAGGTGGCGGAGATACGGACAGCGGTCACTACGCTGCTGCTTCTGATGTGGTCAAATTGACCAAAGGAGATCTTGTCCTACACACCTGCCACTTGATAGAGATGATTACAAAAATATTTTTAGTTGTGAAGAATGCAACGGGCAAAGGACCGGAAATCGTCATAAGCAATGAGTAATAATGGAAAAAGAAAGTAACATTTTTTCTTTTTCTTTTTACAAATGCATTAAAAATGTGTTCTTTGTAAATTGCAGATTTCCAGCGGTGTTTAATAACCAGAGAGTCCAGCTTTATTTTCGCTTCTCCAAAGCCGCTCTTCAGAAGTCTGGGACAAACTCCTCGAAACAAGAAACGGCAGCGACTTCCGGGCCTCCTCCGTCAGAAACTCAGGAAAGTGGAAACTCACAAATGACAAGGTCGCTCCCTCCAAATCTCTCACTTTTTGCCTGACGGTTCAGTTCCTCAACAGCAACAAAGCAATACGACACCCCAAATTCCTGCACCTCCACCTCCTCCTGCGGGCATCTCCCTCCATTCCAAAGAAGAGCCAGTCATTCCCCCAAGCCAGATTAAAATCACGAGGAAGAAATCGACGAGAATGGAGTTTCTTATAGGTCATTCCTAGTAGGCACAAGCAAATTTTAATCTACCTATCGTTTAATATGACAAAACACCAAAGTTCTCACATTACGAATATTTTTATTATTACCAGATTATCAGTTAGTGCGATTACTTTATTATCACTGGTATTCAAACCGATTTTAAATAAGGTACTTATGGCATAAACATGAACATAAATAAAGCAAATAATTTTCCATACAGGTAAAACCTCCGGTGGCCGACTTTTTAAGCGACTCAAAATAATAATCGTTAAAACATATTTATTAAAAGCGATGCAATAGACATGTCCTTTTTACTGGGGTGAATTGAGCCAGGTAAGACAAGCAACAACAAGGTTAAATGCGTTATGTATGTACCGAAACAATTTCTTTTTCCATTCAAGTGCCAATTAAACTAACCGACACTGCAGTAATTATGATAAGTACGATGAAATATGAAATTATGGAAAATTGCTTTTGAGAAAAAGAGGTTAGGTAAGCATGTATGATGTGAATTGTGAAGGCGAGTGAAATTATTCGCCAATATTCTTCTTGTTGATGTTGTTGTTGCGTTTCCAAATTATTTCTGTAATTTAAAAAAACTGTTGACTTCCTTTGTGACATTCCAAGTAAAAGAAATTGATGAGATTCCGATTTGAGATTCAACAATAAACACCTGCGTATAACGAATGAAATTGGAAACTGTTCAATCCAATCTCCTATATCTTTTAAGGAAATAAAAAATGCAATTCACTAAATTAATAATAAAAATAAAATATTTACATACATATTAATACAACAACAATGCAATAATAAAAAGTACTATACAATGGAAAAATAATAGCGTACTTTATATATTTATGCTAATCAGTAAAACCTAAACGTATTTATAAGAAGACACGGAAGTGTGTATGTAGAAAATTATTGTACGTAGATATTTTGAAACAAGTTCAGAGACAGAAAAGAGAATCTATAATTGTGTAAAAAATAAAGCAATCAATTTAATGATGACTGCGGAGTTTCAAGGTGAAGAGAAAATCCTTCCCTTTTCTGAACAATTTGGTTTTGGTTACATAATATACAAAAATATACCATGTAATTTTTTAACATGATGGATGAAAGAAGGAGATCTTTCTCACAAATCACAGAAGTAAATTACAATTAAATGTGTGCTACGTACAAAAATGTGTTTTTAAAAACTTGTACAGCCTAATTTGTCAGAAACAAACAAACCTAAACTGTCGTAAAAAACCAGGTCAAAATTGTTAATTAAATTTTAAGGATTCCCGATCCCACCTTATGTACTATATCTACATTAATAGATGACTTTAATTATTCATCAATGTGAAGATATTTCCACAAAGAGAAATAACGAAGTGTGCTATTTAACATGTATATTTAAGCAGACCATTCCGTTTTTTGTAGTCAACCATATAAATTAATAACACATCAAAATATAATTATGGAAAAATGAATCAGAATAAAACGATGAAAGGAGAACAACAAAATATGTTTTTATATATAATTGTTTTTATAGTGTTTAATTTCATATTTGCACTTCAAATCTCAAATGAATCCATTTGCTTCAATACTCGACAGTTTTTGACCAGCAAAAAACCTAAGAGCTTTATTCATTTTTTTTTCAGCAAATTTTTCTTGTGGTATAATAACAATTATACACTTAAATTAATTAACGAAGATTACAAGTTTCATCATTACATAAGTTTACAATTAAAAGTATACATGTAGAATTTCTTCAGTTTTGTTAAAAATGTTCAAGTTATTTGTTTATTGTTAAAATTATTGTTTTAAATGCAATTTATTATTTCATTTCATGTTACAGCTTGACGAGGTCTCGATTTAGAACCATGTTAAAATTATTAAATTCCTATTTATTTATTGCCACCAAACGAAAATAATCAACAACCATTTGTTATCACGTTGTAATAAACGTAGTTATTATTAATATTACAATTATGGGGACCTTGATTAAATTTTTAAAGCCAGCAAAAACAATTAATCACATTGATTTCTTTTTAGTTCTTTTTCAAACAGTTTCTAAAAAAAATATTTTGCGGATGCGGAGCGTTCTAAGTCTATAATATTACATAATATTCAGATATTGATTTTTATCATAGTTTGATTGAATTAATTTGCTTTTGGATTATCAACTTAACCACTCGTTTAGTAATTATAACCAACAATTCAGTTCGAAGGAGAAGGTACATAAGGGCAATCCACAGGCATCGTGAATATTTTTAGCATTTTAATGGAACACCTCATGGGCTAAAACTATGCCTATTCTCATGTACATAATAATGTACACTTTTGACATTTAATTAGGTTTGCTTAAGACATGACATTAACCCCGATCAGACGGAGACAGTGGTGATTCGATGAGAGTGATGATGATGGCAGGCAGCGACATTTTTATTGTATTGTAGCTTAATATGGTATCAATTAATTAGTCGAAATTTCTTGTTCTCTAGATTCAACACTGATTTAATGATCCTGGATCTTGACATTCATATGAGTAGAATTTATTGGGGAATTCTCGTCAACTGGATCTGTTGTGTGGTAATGAAGATTCCAAATGTCTTTGTAGTTCTTTGTTTTTTGCTGAACAACGTTAATTAAATAAAACGGAACACTGCTTGGCTATTTAATACACTTACACTATTTTACAATTCAAGTCAAACTAAAATTCTCCTCAAGTCTTTTTTACTTTGTTACACTTAATGAATGATCCTAAGAATAAAATTATCAACACATTAAGTCTATTAATTAAATACACAGTTAAAATTACAACTAAAGTGACACTTTAAAATTGTACTACATCTTTTTTCCGTTCCTGTCTCTTCCGTTTTGTTTCACTTATTTTGAAAAGTAATTGTAGGATTAATAATCGTACAACTTAACGTTACTTAAAGCCAAGTTATTAACAGTAAAATTCCCTTACTTTACTTCCTTTTACAGTATTTCGTCTTTCGTGATTAAAATAGTTTTCAAAATTCGTATAATGGCTCTACTACAGTCAAGCGTTTGCATGACGTATATCATTTCTTGTTGAAATCTTCCGTTTTGATATAGAAGTTTACTAATTACGTATATTGATTGATTATTTAAATTGTGGCAAAAGCAGTCCAAACTTGCTTTCAATTCCACTAAGGATAGGTAAGGCCACTTCAAATCCACCTGAAAATGAAAATTAATAAAATTAAGAATAAAAAAATGACTTCCAAATTAAATTATCAACTTTTAGCATAGCTCAAGATTTAACCTCACCTATGTGGTCAGGATTCTGTGATTTCTGCTCTGGAGAAACTCCTGTTGCCGGTACATTAAATTCGGAGCCGGTTGGGCGACTGTACCAAGACAAGAAAAATAATATAGGAGTTGGTTAATAAATTGAAAATTTCTCTACAACTCCCTCTCTAAACATTTGTTACAAAACTTACGTTCCACCAAAGTCCACGTAGAATAATCTCTGAAGAATTTCATAAGTGACTAGCGTTACACCAAACTGCGGGCTAGATCTGAAAAGCGTAACAGGATAAACTCGGATGTAATTGAGATATATAAATTGGCGAATCAAACAATACATTTCATCAGTTCAAAACCTGATCTTTATATACAAAAATTAATCAGATGAATTTAATCTTCTTCAAATACCTGAAAACTCGAGCTCCAGCTCCTTTCCAAAACGCTTTTCCACCTTCTTCTGCCCAAATCTTTTTCGCTGCATCTATCACCCCTGAATAAGTCGTCTGACCTGCCCTAGCTGCGACTTGTAACCTTGTCTTAATTACGTCGGCTTTGATCCAAATGTTAGATTTGATTTAGTGATGGCGTGGATGGTAGATGGTTTGACACAAAAAAATGATGATAAAATTCATACTCTAATTTTCCTTCGATTGTAAATAATCTTAAACAATTAAAAATTTATATTACCTGGTGTCACCAAGCTAGCGGCTGGAACACCTGCAATCGCACCCGCAGCCAACAATGACAGTGGGTGATTATAACCATTCTCATCCTGGAACATCACCTTCGCATGAGCATATCCCGGGAAGTAAATCGCAGAGAACGGGATATCTCTCAGGAAGCAAGCCTTGGCCTTGATTTGTCAAGAAGTAGAGAAAAATAATGGTAACATCAAATCTAATTTCTTTGCATTTTTCAGTTTATACATTTATCAATTATTAATTACCCCTTTGTATAATCCGAAGAAACCCAATTCCTTCACCACACTCCACGCTGAGATTTTCGCCTGTGAAGCAATTTCTCCAGCGACTTGAAGTCGAATCTTGACAATTTCCAAAGGATTTGTGAAAATTACTTGACTCCCACCGGCACACCCTCCAGCAACAACTTCTGACCAAAATGGTAATGTGTGAGTTTTAGGGTCCATCAGTTTATCCCTCACTAAATCGTTCACCGTCAGTTTGATAGCTTTCTCGGGAGCAACACCAATCAGTTGGGGAACAAGACCGCGATACAGTCCAGCAAAGCCTTCGTGCCTTACCACCTTCCTGAAACAGTCCGCACTTGACCTGTACATCAACTCTCCAATGTATGACCCACTGCGCTGGTTTTGCATACGCGTTTTTACTAAATCAATGGGATATACTGCTGTCGCTCCTACGGCGCCAGCAATAGACCCCAAGGTGAAACGGTAGACGCTTTCCAACACCTGGACAAAGACACCACGATCTTCAGGCTTTTCAACGGCTGAAATAATGGGAACCAAAAAAGAGGTTGTGAAATTTCCGTGTGTCGTTGCTCTAAATTGTTGTAAAATACGTTCCTTACTTCATGGCTAACTAACCTTTCAAGTCTGTCAATCGCCTGGTGATTTGTTTGAAATACTGCTCTGGGGCAATTGCTTGTAAATCCATGTACTGAATTCGGCCGGTTTGATGGAGCAGGTCACACAGCTGGAAAAGAATGTCTACTTCTAACGGGGTAATTTGGCTCATCATTTGCTTCGTCGTTGGAATGAAAGAAAAAACTATGAATTAGCCACCGAGACCGAATAGCATATTAAATGTTTGTTTTTTTGTTTTTATAAATTATGACTCAGTGTATTGTGGTTCAATCATTGTTTTCTTTTCATAACCTTACAGCAGAGTGGAGAAACTCTTCCTTCGTTACTTCTATGGATCTCGAACCCTGAGTGGCGTTCAGGTAGATTTTCTTCACGAGCTCCATGTTATTCAGGAGGGAATTGAAAGCCATGAAGAAAGGGAAGGAAACGCGGTGTGTATGAGCGAGAGCAATGATATTTTGCGAGACTTCCTTTGTGAGCAAATGTTGCTTGCTAAAGAGTAAAGTTAAAGTTTGAGTAAAGTTAATTAAATAAAACGGAACACCGCTTAATGGATTCAAATTAATGTGCTAAAGCAGCTTACATTTGAGTCATAATTTGGAAAAAATCCATCGCTGAGATGTATCCGCTGCCGTTTGTGTCATAACGGCGAAACGCTTCAACCGCATATTCTTCGTGGAAATCTGTTGGGGTTTAAAAATTACAAATTTGCTAAATATGTCAGAATAAATAAAATTTCAAACGAATATTACTTACCATGAAGAAACTGTGAAAATTCGGCATACGTTACGACACGCTTTTTATCCCTGCCAAAGTATAATTTGACAAAGCCACCATTAAGATCGAAGGGGATTCGTTGATGGAGAACAGTTTCTTTGATGACCTCTTGAAACTCATCGAATGTTACAAGTCCGGTACCCTTAGTGTCGAAAAGTTGGAAGGCGATTTGATATAATGCGTCAGGCAGGCAGAGGAGACCTTCGAAAGCTTGAAATTCGGGGAAGCTAATTAGTTCATCTTTTGAAGTGTCTATAATTCCAGCCAAGAGTTTCACACTCTTTGGGTTGTAATTTTCGTGAGCATATAAACCAAGAAATTTTCGTATCAGGTCATCAGGGGTCATGTATTTTTCTCCTTCGTGCTCCACTGAGGCATATTTGTTGAACAGGAACTGAAGCTTATCTGTGTTGGCGCGTTTCAGGTAGCCAGGGCCCTAAACAATTTCCATATATTTAAATATCAATTAGTGGAGTTCATCATTATCACTCTCGCGATTTGCTACTTTTACTTTTTCTACTGTGATTATGTGTCCACTATTTGATGTCTACACCCAGTTTACTACGAGTGAAAGAAACATAAGGAAGCAAATAAAACGCAAGGTGTGTAAAAGCGGAAAATAAAAACACGTCAAAATAAAAACCTCAGCGTTTCTAATTCCTAGAACACCACCAACCCCGCCTTGACATTCCGCCCTGGTTAGAAAGGTTGACATCAGACCGTGACCTCTCAGTGTGAAGGGATGCTGGAAAGGAACCCTGAGTTGATTGAATCCACCGAATCCTGACGAAGTCGAGATTGGTCCACTCTTGTTAGTGTCAACAATAATACTACTGTTGATGTTTGACTCTGAATTCTAATGTAATGTAAGGAAAACGGTAAGGTTCACATCATAAAAACAAAAAATAAAGTCATTTTAAAACGTGTGGGGTTAATTGATCATTTCCTTCATGCAATAAGGAAAGGGATGCACATACAAAATGTTCACATACAAATCTGAAGTTTCCAAAGTAGGTACAAATAAAATCAATCTTCATTCATTAAAGTGTTCCAAATTTTTTAAATGTTGTTTTACAAGACTTGGTCGAATCCATTAATGCACAATTTTATTTTATGAACATTTTGCCTGTAATCATGAAAATGCACTTACAAAGTAGTCGGATGGGGCAGGGTCAGCAAGTTTCTTGCCAGAGTCATCTTGCTTCTTCGGCATCTTTCTGTCTGCTTCCAATACAAGGTCACACGCAGAACACTGCCTTTATATTTTTCTATGATGATAATAACACTAAACTATTGGCACTACCAACAATTACCTACTCTAATTAACTCTAAATGAATTTTAAAAACCGATTAGAGCTCTCCAACTAAAATTGCTCCCCTTGATACCGCTTCCGGTTTATTTCTTCCTGTCTCAGATGTGGCTGTGACCTTCGTTTCTTTGTTGTGTGGAGAAAGTTTTACGTGACCTCGACCCTGGCTCCTGTCCTGCAGAAGATGACCCCCTTTGGATTTAAATTGTTGTCCGCAAAAGTTGCTATTTGTGTGCACTCCACGTAAATCACATTGCGTAAAAAAGTTAATGGTGGGGATCGGAAAACAAAATGAAGATTACATCCAAATGTTGTCTCTGATAAGTGTTTTCTCTCCACTTGGTATTATTTCGTTTAGCTACACTCTTCTTGATGGAGGAGAGCACGAGCAGTCCAGCTGACCTCAATAACTACACTTTCTTTATAAGCACTGAGTTCTCACTTGAAAATCAAGTTGCGAAAAAATATGAGCATTTTCATGCACTCGCTTCACTCACTCAAGCTGGTCGCTTTCATCTCATGTCCTCATATATAGCGAGAAAGAAAGAATTATATATAGACTTTCATGCCATTTCCATATTATTCCATTTCAACATTTTCTTCATTTCATTATTAGAGTCAAGTACAAAACGCACGTAAGGTCTTTGTATTAAACACGTTACTTCACTACTTTACTTATCTTCATTATCATATCATCAGCATCGTCCAAAACCGCACACATCGACATCACGAGACACACTAGACGAGAGGAAGATTTTTGTCTCAAGGAAGATTGGAACATATGAACCAAGCAAAAGACACACGCTATTATCATTAGTTAAAGTTGGCCATATTATATTGCAGTCACATTTCCATCTTGACTATGCAATATAAATGAAAATCTTCCTCTCTGCTTAGTGCCTTCTCTGTCATTTACTTTATAGTTTTATTATTGTTATTAAGTGTACGTTAACGTTATGAAATACAGAAAGCATGCTTTTTAGAAAACCAGTAGAACTAGATATTATTGCTATTATACATATTATTATATTCCTTTGGCATTTATTAATGGTCGCAGCAACAAGAGCGTTACGATTACATGAAGAGAGCACATGAGAGTTCCGCTTTGTCCGTCCTCTTTATGGGCCCAGCCCATGTTTCCCTCGTCTCTCATTAGTCGATTTTCATGATTTCATCATCGAAAGCACACCAGATTAGATAAAAGGTTTGCAGAGTTCCTTTGCCGAAGTTGAAGTGAAGTAAAGTGTGTAACATAAGCATGAGTGCGATTCACCGATAAGATGTTTTTACACCACCACCGTGTCATGAAAGTCAGAACGTAATCAGAAAAGCCAGTTTTATTAGGTACACACACATTGTATAGTGGAGCAATATTTGGGATGCAATGCAATAAAGACACCAAAAGACTGAAACCAATTTGCGTGAGAGAACGTGGCTTATTGTCTCTTTGTGGCATTAGTTAGTCCGCGTTTACACAATGGACTCTGGCGTATCTCTTCCTGAGTAAATTGGACATGCAGAAGCATAATGAATGCACAATGAAAATTCTGTAATTTTTCCACTTGCTCTTTCCTTGACCAAAACGCACGCACTTATAGAGAAAAAATGAGTCAAAAGAGCATGACTATGAACTATGAACAAGCTGGACTAGAACATGTTGCTACTTTTGCCAGATGCCATATAACGAGTGACACGATGATCATCGTTGTAACTGTTGAATCAGTTTAAATAGCTAACCTTCTGCAATTATGACTTAATTGAATGCGTAGAAATAAAATTTTGTTTGAAAACAAACAACAATATTTTTGATTTTCATGTGACTCTGTATAAGTATATGTACTGGTCAATTCGCGATGGTAAACAGTTTACTCATGTGATGTGACCAAACAGTTTTCTTGTGTCGTAAGAAAGCAGGTGAAGGGGTGAAAACTTTGCGTCAGTAACTGATATTTGATTGTGACTTTATGAATTTATTATGATTATAAGTTGTCAAGTTGAATAAACACGGTAGCCTGTTGCTGTTTTTGGTGAGTTCAGGCATTACAGTCATTGGCGATAGCTTCTTATTTTCATTCAATGATTCGATTCATTTGCAGCTTGATACCAAACATGTTTTACAGCCATTTTCAGCTTAAGAGCATTAGACCGAGTCACCATGAATCCTTTAACTAAACATTTCAGAATGCCGAATGTCTCGATGAGATGGTAATTGCATTTTGGCTTATCGGTTCAGACATTCTGCAGCTTATCTTTAATACTTCTGCGCGTAAAATGATAATGGTAACAGTTTATGTGTAACAAACTCAAGTGCCTTAATGAAGTGTCACTTAACCTGTGCAATAACGTGCTATGCAATTAGTAGTCACTGTTAATTGTCATCCTTCTAGAATACTAATAGCTATTGTATGTAATTTCTAAACTTCAATATGAAATTAATTACTCTAGCATTTTTAAAATTTAATTTCAGCTTTCGAAAATATCACGATTCGCTACCTTTATTGGATTTTTCTTATTAAATTACGAAACAATTCAAAGCTCAAGAAAAATGGGTTTGGTTTTTCGACACATAAATACATACTAGAAAGAAATAGATATCGATATTGTTTACCAGCATAGCATTTTATATCTACAAGTGTCTATAAATTGTGTCCACGAAGCGTAAGATGACTCAGAATTTTTCTATTCATGCAACAAAAACCGAGTGCTCAGAGAAAATTAGATGAATGACAGTGAAAGTTGTATACATTGGTAAGTAAATAGTATGGCTTTGTATAACAATAAAGAAGATTTGAAACAACACCACCACGATGACGATTCTGTTTCAACAATTACTTTTAACAGCAATATAAACAAAAGGTCTATTTCTTCATCTCTTCTCTTTTGATTCAGTTCACAAAAACCAAAAATTATAATTCATAACTATACTAATATACTAAACTAATAATAATATGTTTCTATCAACTAAAAACTAAAGTTTAGTCAAGAAAGCTCCAGTTTGCCTCTCTTCTTTCTCCACAATATCTTTTCTACATGAGAACACACTTCTGTTTTCATATTTTAAAAAACTACAATTTTGTCCGAACTTTCACATTGTAACTCAGTATTGAATTAATTAATACTTAATAGTAGTAAATTAAACAAAGTTTCCTAATTCAAAATAAGTTAGAACACAAGAAATTAATTGAAGTTTCATCAATTAAGAAAATGTAGCAGAATTAGGGTTCAATTATAAGAATTTCGTTTACGTCTCAAATAAACTTTAAACGAATGATACATAAATATTAATTGTAATTATCAAATATATCGCATTTAGTTGATTTCTCATCACTTTAAAAACACGCACACAAAATTTACAAATGTAGCTAGATTACACAGTTTTCTTTATAATTTTGCTTGGTAGCTGTTCCATATAACTCTCTAATCCTACAAAAACCAATTTTCACACGACTTTTAATATTCTCTATTAGTGTAGGTGGTATTCACGGTTTCAAAAAACGAAGATATTTCTTTTAATGTATCATAATAGCATTTTTTGTAACTCTCGTCCGGGGTTATAATTCTTACTCGATGAACAAGACCTAGGCGTATTTATATAATAAAACTGGTATCATTTGGATTGATTACTGGGTTTGCTTCGTTACTGTATTCTCTGGTACGCTTGTAGATAGATCATTATCTTTTGTTTTTGTTGGCTTTTTTGTTTACTCAGTATGGTAAAGGTAATTAGTAATTAATAAAGGTATGTACGGAGTACGAATTGTAAAAAACGACAACTTAACTGATAACAAATTGCTAAGAAAGGTTTGACGAAGTCGAGAGCGAGGACTCTTGCAAACTGCAATCGAGTTACCTGTTGGGATCCGAATAATTTTATTCAGCGTTGGAATTAATTATTATTTATTTAACTGTATTTTTACGAGCGAAGCCTCATTACCACTTACATTTTGATTTGGTTGCTTTAATTCTGTTTGATTCTTTTCCGCGGAGGACCGATCTGAAAGAATTCAAAAGAAACAAAATTAATGTAAGTCAGATAATGAATAGCTGGTAACAATAACTGAATAACATAATAAGTTATTACCGGTGGTATCTGCTGCGTGGCCAGAGCTCGGAAAGCCTCTGCAATCAGGTGCGGATGCGAGTGTACCATTGACTTCCACCCCATCGTCTCCATTACTTCAGTTGCGTGACTAAAAAAACACAAATCACACAAAGTTAGCAAACTGTAGAGACGAACCGATCGAAAGGGATAAAATTCAATTTTCTGTTATGCTAACATGTTAATAAAGTCGATTGCTTGAGCCTTCAGTTGATCTGCAGAATGGAGATCAGCAAGAATGAGAACTTCTGCAGCGTTCTCAACCGAAAGTCCCGAGCATAGCGCCTCCTCACACATAACTTTCAATCTTTCCAGTGCATACTTGTCTGCGGCTGCCAGCAAATCATCGGCCATTTTCTCTAGATTATTTGACTTCCCCGTGTAAATGAATCTGAGCATTTCTCTCAGCACGTCCGCGTCCACATCGGTAATCTCAACGCGATTGTGCTTCCTTTCTTCCATTTCATGCTCAAACATGGCAGCAAAAACTGGTGAACGTGCGGCTAGTACAGCTTTGTGTGCCTGGTATTCTTTTCCAGCCACAGCTAAGGTTACGTCTAAAAGTAATTAAAAGGAATCCACATTATCAACTGAGTCCTAGCATGATGGGCATTAAACTACTAAATACTGAGTTAATATTAATTGCACTTCACCTGAAAAACGTTGGGATTCAAATAGGAGACCCAAGTCGTCACTTAGTCTGTGGAAAAAAAGCATTCTATTATGTTTCACCCGAAAGACGAACGCAGTTTATGATCATCCGTTGTGGCAAGGTAAAGTGGATCCTGTACAGTTATGAAATTATGTGGCGCAAAATGTTCCCTGGTCTCGACAAGCTCCGTCGCAGATTGGTTGATCTGAAGTTGTTGATTTGGAATGGAAATTGTGGAGAAGATTAACTCCGTTTGATTTTTTCATACCACTTTTTGTTTTTTCTTTTTCTATCAACCAATCAGAAGCCGAGTTGAGGCATTGCAGTTTGCGCCAGGAGCTTTCATAACTGAAAAGGATACACTTTTATGTTTATGAAACGTGTTTTGGTTTCTCAAAACTGTCTTCGATATTCATTAATCTTTTTTTGACTTGAGTTTGTAATTGTAATCGGAAGTATAATATTAAGTTATTCTAACTGAAGCTAAGCTGATTCAACTGAGCATTTCGATTATTTTTTTCGGAAACATGGGGAAATACAAAGAAGAGAAAGCAACCTTACGCAGATGACGATTAGCGGTAACCTAACCTATCTATGGCGTTGGTTAATCCTGTACACTCTTAGGATTTAAAAGTTAATAAATGTTATGCTTACCGACATTCGGGAACTTTAAACTGGACCGCATTTGACTGTCCGGAAATGTTTACAGAGTCTGCTACCACTGATACTTCGCAAAATATTGTCAACTTGTCATCTGGTAACAAACCGTTCGCTTCGTCCAAGAGAAAGTCTCGACGAATAAATTTCTTGAAGCCCCAGTCTTTTCCTATTTGAATAGAAGAAAAATTGTTGATTTACATTCCTTACATTCAGAAACGAGGAAATAATAGCACTACTACTAAACATAATTAAAACGTAGCTCGTTAAGTAACTATTCAAGTACTGATTATTTGTGAAAATGAATATTGCTTTAAAAATATTTACCTTGAACGAAACGGTAAGCGCGCTGACTCTCCATTGCTATTTAAAAAATTTAAAATTAAAACCACAATTAAAAACTTGAACTATTGCGAAATCACTAATTATTATTATTTCCCATGTATTTATTTAAGTTTGATCACTCTACCTTTCGTCTCCTCACGCTTTGCATTCAAAATACTAAATTTGAACTTGGCCCTTACTTCTGATTTATTACAACTAACCAAAAGTAAGTACAGACTAAGATGAAAGACAAAAAAGATAAAATTAGTAAACACATTCATTGATAAAATCATTGTATTTACCATGTCAAGTAATTTTTTAAATAAAATACCTAAGATAGTCCTTAGACTCTTCGTCAAGACCCTTTGGATTTACTCTGAAAAAAAAACACAAAACACGTTAATCTACGTATGTACACGTTATGCTGGGAAATATTTTAATAATTAATGAAGTCCAACTTTTAGCCATCCCGTACCTGAGACACCATTTCAACTTATCATTAGCCCCTGCGGAGAAAGTGGATGACTTAAGAACCTCCCCCATCTCCTCTCGACAAAAGCTGAAGTTATTGATAGTCCACATATAGCTAAATTTAACCACTTTCACCTGCAAAAACAATTTCAAATTAATTTTCCACTTTCGTCCACTTTATTACTAATTAATGAGTAGTGGTTAAGATATTTCGTGTTTTCTTTCGAACCTGTGTGTAGCACCAATTTTCTGCTACGGGCGTCGGAGCATCTGGTGGCGGCGGACTCGCCACCCTGTTCGTGTTCCCAACGGAATTACTGCTGGCACTCGACCCGCTGTTACTGCTTGCATTGTTGTTGCTGCTGCTACCCCCATTATTATTCGCCATTTTAAAATTTACTGCTGTCAATTTAAGAGTGACCACAGTCCGTCGTGATCACTCTGATTGTCAGTAAAAGTAAACAGAAAAAGATAATTAGTTGGACTGTTCCACTAAACAATATATTTGAGACGCAGCAGGCAGGAAGGAACACACAAACAAGAGCACAGTGAAATCTTTCGATCAGATTTCCTAATTCGAGGGAGGTTATTCGAATCGGAAAGTATAAGAGATTCGTTGGAGAGAGTGAAATCAACTTTAAAATAAAATAGCGTTTTAAAATGATAAACGCGATATAATAAAGAGAATAGTTTAGATTATTGCATTAATATGACCACGATAATGCCAAAAATGTATCTGTCTCGTCTTGTGAAAATTGAGGATTATGCACTCACAATCAAAACAATTAAGGAAGGCAAGGGTATTTCTATACCCTTTGTGTTCCCCTCCGCCAGCACGGCAGAGATAGGTGGGCAGTACTGAGCCTATGCTAGCTTTTTTCGAGGACAATCAAATGAGACTTGAGTCAATTTCGTTTTTCCTATTATCACCGAGTAGCCAAGAGTCTAGCCACACAAGAAGATCGGGCCAAGTCAATGTAAAAAGTGGAGGAAGGTAAAGCCAAAGCCAATACAATATGTGTATAAGGAGAGAAATGGTCTTGTACTTGTATTTTGTATCAGAGGCCGTGGCCGTGTGGTATTCGTATCGCATCGTTCTTGTATGTAGTAGTAACATTAGTACATTGTAATAATACATTCATAAATTAAACATTGTTGGTGTAAATGCGAATTTTGCATTGCGGAGCGCGGAGTTGGTATGATGCGGAGGAGGCAGTTCGTAATACAATACAATATTAATATGAACTATATGAGATATGAGAACTTTTACAAATCAGTGAACCGATGCATGCGTATTTTTGTAGCACATGCCTGTCTGTATTTACCAAGAATCAAGACTATTTAATAGTTTTTTATATGTAAATACATTTTTATAAAAGAACTTTATTACTCATTATATTATTATTGCTTCCAAATAAACGTGACAATGCGGCTACAAATACGCCTATGTTTATGTTTGCAAATTATAATGCTTAAGGGTTAAAAAATAACTTCCTTTTCTAGTGAATGTTATTAAAGAAGAACTGGTTGTGCTTGTACAATGTATAGGTATTTACATAGGTAATACATAAATTATAAATGAAGAGCACGGTGCGTTTTGCACACGGTGGTTGTGCTTGTTTGCTAATTCAGTATCGTTTTGTCGTCACGTTCACTTTCGAACCTTTTTGTTTATATTCATGCATAACACCGCCGTTGTTGCGTTGTTGCAAGTTGCATTTTTGCATTTGCAAGATAATATTTAGCTGCTAAATTGTTGTTATATTAATTACTTGTGGTGGGTGGATAACAGAAGCTATTGGGGCTGTTCAGAAACTACGTCGCGTCACCGCTTGGGAGGATTTGATGACTTCCCCATTTGATTCTTTATGAGAAATATCTGAGGATAGGGAAGCGAGTGGGTAAAAGGTGAATTTTCGGATTAAATAATTATTGCTGATGTCAAATACTTTATTCCCCTCCTTTTAACTTCATGCACACTGTATCGTATGTATGTATTAAATGTAGCCTGTGGCAAGAAGGTTCCTATTTCTATTTAAGAGAGGTGTCTTAAAAGTGAGTGGTGGAGGGAGACATACTTCGTCTTGTGTAGTTTTTAACGACGATTTCAACTCAGGCTGTGATTTTGCCCGGAGAGGAAGTTATGAAGGAATGAATACGTCATGAAGCTATGTCACCCACGTTAATCATAATCGGGCTGATAATCTGATAAGGTCTAATAAACATATATATGGTTATTTGCCACCTTGGTATGGATTTATATATCCATAACTTTCCCTCCAGGTGAAAGCATGACCCGAGAGTGGCACTGTCAGTTAGAATCGTCGTTAAAAACGGCATAAGATGAACTAGTTCTACAGTGCGAATTTATCCGACAGCCCCTTTTAACATGGTGGAACTTCTTGCACAAATGTGTGGAAGGGGATTTTGTCATTGGAGGCTTCTGTCGGGGTGGTAAATGTCACCGGTATTCTATTGTATGACTTTCACTTAAGCTCTAAGCTCACACGCTCTAGGCTTATTTAGCATGAACTTACTTTTATATATTAAGATTAATACCTAAAATTAATACCAGTCTTAAACCGTGGCTTTTACTTGTAATAATTTGCAGAATGTTTGTGTCTTCTGTGTCTGTCTGTCTCAATCTCTTTGTTTGTATGTAAGCATATACACATACGCTTCTGCTTTTAGCACATGATTACAGGAGCATGGGGCATATACTATGTAAGTTTGGCAAAATAGCAACACAAAGTTAAGACGAGACTGACTTGGGTCGAAGAGTACATATATGTAGATTATTATTTTCTCAAAGACTTTAGCGGAATTAAGTAGATATATGTATTTGTTGTAACTTGTAACAAGTAAAGAATTCACTGCGTTAACAAAGCAATGAACAAACTACTGATCTGTTAATAATTCATTGGTATATGTTAAAATAAATGCGACATGAACGTTACATATAACGACGAGCTAAATAATTTTAGTGCTGCCGAAAGAGCACTGAATTGAAAGAGAAATGCATGCAAGCAAACAAGGGTTACCCTTCCCCTCAATTATGAGTACAAAATAACTGCCTTAAATATTTATTATGCTATTTACTAGATTGTAAAGTCCGATATGAGAAGTTATTCGCCAATAGCCGTAACTGATGTTGTGCTGCTACACAATAAGAAAATGGGTGCAGAACTAACGAAGTATGTAAGTGGTGCTAAAGCGATTATCCTGTTCTGTTCACTCTTTCTTTCAAAAGCTGGAATTTAATGGAATATTTTAATAGATGAATAATGAATCTCCAGAAAAGTTCATCTGATACCGAGAAATGAAATGACTGCCAAACACTGAAAACTATATAACTCATACTGTAAATTCTGCTGCAGAGGATCAGAGCTTTTTTGCCACACGCAAGACTTATCACTAACTTGTCAATCCCAACTTAAAATGACCTAAAATACCTTAATATAGGTTAGCATATGTAGGCCAAGTTTATTAATGCCAAGATTTCTTATTGAAATCTTTCATTTCTATTTTGTGATTTCATTTGAAAATTGTTTCTTCGACATGATACGACATATTAATTAATTTTACAACTACCGTTTTATATTTATAAACCACTACGAATAAATTGAGGTTATAGGTACAAAAGAGCCCAACATTGATATTATCCCCCCAATTCAACAACATTGAACTTTAGAATTTGAAACATGAGTTTCTAATGAAGTGTTCTTCACAACTGTTTTCTTGCCTGATGCCAGAGGATTTTCAGGGTGCTTTTCAATTCCTGCAAATATTTCCAAATAATCGAAAGTTCTCCCAATTTCCCCTTTGTCTAGAGCTTGAACTTGGCTTACTTCTTCTTGTGACAAGACAAAGTCAAAAATCTAAAAGGATAAATCACACAGTTTAAAGAAACAAAATCACACTATATTTTACTGTAACAAAACACGATAAACTTACATCGAAGTTACTCTGAATCCTTTTTTTCAGCGAGCTTTTAGGTAATGCAATAACATCATCTTGATACAAAAACCGAATTAAAATCTGAGCCGGAGTTTTCCCGTATTTCTTTGCCAAATGAATTACCACGGGGTCATTCATCACTTGTGGAATTCCTTGTGAGCCACTACAGAATTTGTGAATCACAAATTGTTATCATTTATGTTAGTTAAGTATTTAGAAATATAAAATTGTTAGAAAATAAAAATTGATTTACATGAATGCTTCTCGTCTTCCTGGAGAGCCAAGAGGGGCGTATGCAGACACAGTTATCTCTTGTGCTTTGCAGAATTGTCTCAGTTCCTTTTGTTGAAAGTAAGCATGTACTTCCAACTGAGTGACGGAACGAAAAAAGTTTATATCACATGATTACTGTATGAAAATTAACGGTTTACGTTTTATTACTGTAAAATTACTTGATTGTTGGCGATTGGCTCCGTAGCAATTTCCATAATTCGTTGCATTTGCTCACTGTTGAAATTTGAAACTCCAATCGACTTTACCCTTCCGACTTTCACTTGTTCTTCCATTGCCTTCCACAAAGCAATAATGTCAGTTGAGAAATCAAATTTGATATGACCATTGCTGTCACGAGGAAAGAATATTTCCTCTTCGGAATACTCAAATCCAACCGGAAAATGAATCAGATAAAGATCCAAGTAGTCCACTTTCAGGTTCTCCAAAGACTTCTTAAGAAAATGCTCAACTCGCAAGGGATGGTTTCCAATCATTGGAAGCTGTGTTAATAATTACAAGTGAAAAGACTGAGTAATTAGATTTTTTAACTGCTATATTAAGTAATGAAGCAAATCTTTGTCACACCTTTGTCGTAATGAACACATCCTGTCTACGAACTTTTCCAGAATCAAACATTTTCTTGAGAGCATCTCCAACATTTGGCTCATTTCCATACAGCAGAGCGCAATCAAAAAGTCGACATCCTGAGTCAAGTGCAGCACTGATTGCAGTTACCGTGTCTTCTGGTTTAATCTAGTATCAATAGTAGGACTTTTTTACCAAAACATTTATTGGTTAATTAAGAAACTTGAGTAAAATATCCAAACTTACAGCTCCACATCCTAGTCCAAACTTGGGCATTCTGTGTCCATTTCTCAAAGTTACCCACTTGTCGTCCTCCATATCAGCGTTCGTCCGCAGACAGATTACAGTCTCCTGTGCTTACTTTCCTCTCAAAATGTCAAATTTTTTTAAAAAATCTACACTATAGATGTTTTTACCGAGAAATGGTCCAGTTACCTAATAAATATTTTCACAATCGACGGTTCAATCACCGGTGTTTGAACCTGTACGTTCTAGACAACACTGACAATGAGTGACCAGACTGCTCTCAACTCAGCAATAACAATCTCTGTACTGATTGAAATTACTCTACCTTATCGTAGTCTTACGTACGAGCTAAAATGTTAATGCAAATGAGATGAGAACACTATGTACAGTCTTAAACAAGGAATCTCATTTATGATGACAAATATTATGCATGCATGATCATAATATCATTTTAACATTTGTCCTTTGCCCCAAAACTTTTCAGATGCATAAAGATATAAATGTATGTAGTGGTACGGTATAATAAGATGATAAAGTAAGAGTGAGAGTAACAAAACCTGATTTCCAAGGTTGAAGCGTCACAAGTCAAAATGATGTCAACTTTTACAGCCAAAATAAACAACGGTCTTCTGTATTTAAGCATCAGCACAGTGCAAAGTTAAATAAGTAGATGTCAAATGGCAAGGATTCCCTAGCCTATTAACCATTTTACAACCAGCATTCATAACGCAAGCATTATAAACCATGTGGATCAAAAAGCATATTGATATTGACCAAGCAAAATATATGTGAGAAACGGTTTGATTTCAAAATCACGTATCATCTAAATATGCTTAAAATAAGCAACAAGATGAGTTCTTAAGTGATAAACGCTCCAACATAAAACTAGATGACCACCCGGACAAGCAATTGTTCCGAGTATCGCGATCAGTGCAGTTGTCCCTGGTTTATGCCTCCAATTTAAAATGGAGTAAATGAATTCTTCTCCATTTCGATAAGTTCCTCCAGCTTGCTCGTAAACGTAACTGAAATAGTCAAAAATTCCTTTGATAAATCTTAAATTACAATAACTAATATAAATTATTTGTAATACTGTATAATACCTAAAAACAAAAAATGCAATGATAACCAACGTAAACCAAACAAAATGAGATCTGCGAACGGGAATGGCCACAATGAAGGAGTCGACAAACGCTAACGCAGAAGCACTTCCATGCATAATAATATAGCTCCTGAATACCTCACAAGACGGTCGATCAGGGTCTCAATGATTGATCAAACAATTAAATGAAAAATTAAATTGAAAATCAAGTTTAAAAAATATTTTAATACAATCTTGAATGTGGTATAATACCGTATTCGTAGACGAACAACCAAAACCCGATTGAAACAACGTGAGGCAACACGAAACTTATATTCATCAAAGCCTGGGGTAATGAAAGATTCAATCAACTTTCTTCACATTTAAGTACTTCAATTATTTATTAAATTACCAATGTATTTAATCTCTAAAGGTACCCATATAATTTTCTGCAGCACGTCTAGTGAATTTTTAGCTTCGTCAAAGGCTGTCACAACCGGTTTAGCCGTTTCATATATCACAGTCGCTCCATTGTTCGGTTTAACATTAACATCCGGAGAAATCTGAACTTCGCCATTAACACGGTTGGCGTCAGAAAAATTAACTGAACGTTTCTGGTGGTACTTTTTCCATGCAATATGGAAAGCAAATAAGATCCCGTAAATGGCTTGAATTGTAAAGGACCAGTTCGTTAAGTAAATGTGAAACAGTTGTGGTTGGCACAAAACTGAGAATGTGAGAGCCGTCACAAAATAAATCACAAAGAAAAGACGATATATCAGATATACATCTGAAATGTGAGTACCCGGTTTACACTCTTCCCACTAGTTAAAAAACAATGACAGACAGGTTTAATTAGTGACACACGTTTCCTTATTGTGAAAAAAATTTTGCTTTACTTTTCCTTACTTGGCTATGATGGAAAACGCAAGATTTTATTGAACACATCTCGAAATCCTTCTTTAAACTTTCCATCTTCTTAGCGAGGGCCATTTTATAATGATTCTAAAATTCTATCGTTACTCACTGCAGCTACCGGAATTGCATAACCGACAGGTGCTACACGACCGGTTAGTTTTAGGAACGCAGATTAGTAAACCCAAGCGTATGTGGTACAAAATTAATTCGACTAAAATGTGAAATGCTTTACCACTATTACCTTTTTTAAGAATGTGACGTTTTTAGCGACAAGTTTCGATGAATTTTAGTGAGTGATTTAGAAAGAAGAACAATGGGGTTTCAGCCATCATGTAAAAGCATTAAATGAAGGGGCGTTACACTCAACTAGTATTTGTAGACCTTTGTGGAGTAAAATTGAATGAAAAATATAAATTCATTGTTTTGAAGGAAAACAAAGCGTCCGCTTTTACAATAAACTTTCAAAGCATATAAATGTATTTAATTTTTATCTAAAATTTTTATTATATATTATTATGCTTTCTTTTATAATGCACCACTCAAATCTATACAATAATCTGAAACTTCACAGAAAGCGTCGTCCGTCTTCTTTTAAAATTACATTCTTTACTAAAGTTAACATAATTTATATCATTACAGTCGCAGTTTCGCTTTCGCTTACATATTCCATTTCCCCACCGCTGCAACTCCTAAAAATCCTTAAAAGTAATTTTTGGGAAACCCGAGTATTTTTCTAATACTATATTTCCTGGTTTCTTCTTGTGTTATTACTATTTAGATAATATGGTTGGGGAAGCGTCTCCATCTGAATCTTTAATTTTTCTGTGCCACAGGTGGCCCACATTTATTTTCGACTGAACAAAATTATAAGGTATAGGAAAAGGTACTTATGTAAATTCCAACGAAGTATATATTTATACATATGTATTATGTAATTTTATAATTCTGTATTTACAAATTACAATAGCATAACGAGAATAAGTTTCATTCAACATTTCAATCATTAAATTGCATATAACATATAAAGTACATTTACTTTATTTACTACCCTAACTTTACACAATCTCAAGAAACAAGAACAGAACACCGGGCCTTTCAGTCACAGTCTTCTTACTATGAATTTAGATTATTAATATAGATTCGAACTGCCATGATTTTACAGGAAACATATTTTTACTCTGATTTAATATCAATGGCATATTTTTTTTAGACTCTTCATTGCCACTTATTGCTTGAATCTTAAATACACAAGTATAAAATATTGAAGCAATTTAATCACAAAACGGTCCGCAATTATTGGTAATGGTATTGTGTATTTCCCCAATTACGATTCCCCAATTGATTCGAATTAGGATACCTAATGTTTCCCCCCTGTGCTGGAAATATTACAGGTAAGTTTAATAATGACGGCAAACCGGTACCCCCAAAATATCCTTCCTGAGGATGATTTCCTAGTAGCCCATAACTCTGTCCAGCATAATTGTTTCTTGGGGTGGGGTAAGGCTCAGATCTTCCACTCTGACCTTGACCACTATTACTATAATACGGTCTTCTTGTGTTATTTTTATTACGGCTGTTAGAGCGTGATGATGAGATTCGTGATTGAGATTTATTCTTCTGGGTGGTATTTTCAGTTGTATTTGAAGTGGACGTCGGAGTAACCGAATTGTTGGCAGCGTTCTTTGGGTCTTTTTCTTCATCTGGTGCAGTCGAGGTTGAAACAGGAGTCTCTGGCTCATTTTCTTCTAATTTTGCATAATCTATTTCTTCCATTTCGTCTAGATTAAACTTTACAAAGTAAATATTCACATTAGATTAATGTCTATTAAGCATAAGCTCAGAAAATGTTTGTGTATTAATATTTTACAAATTTTTACCTCGTCACTAAACTGCCCTTCACTTTCTTTTGCAAAGTCCGTTGTAGAATCGGAAGCGTTTGTCTCCACTTCTTTGTCCTGGCAAGGCGAAGAACGGGATGGACAATCTGTTGAGTGGGAGTCGCTGCAAAGATCAACTAAGGGTATCGAATCCTCATCATACTCTCGTGGTGATGTTGTTGTAGTTGTAGCTTCCTGTCGCTTATCCACAGATTTTTCTTCTTCTCTCGATTTCCTCCTGCTTGAACCTGAAGAAGCATTCCCCTCGCCACAAGAACTCTTTTTCATCCCCTTCCAGATGATACTGACATCGTTCATAAAATGACGATGTAATTTTTCGCGAAATGACGATAAGATGGAGTAGCACAAAGACGAGTTTCTGTTTTCGTCATTAATGATTTTAATGGTTTCCAATCTTGGAAAACAAAGTTTCGCATAATCCACGATTGGATCCAGTCGAAGTTTGTTATATGAAATTGAACCGACTTTGTCGGTGTCGTTCCATCTGGAGATGGTAATGCCAAGTAGTTTCACATTGCGGCTTTTGTACTGTTTCTTCTGCTTTTTTAAAAGTATTAATTCTTCAACCGTCAACGGAAGGTTATCCTGGTTAAGTGAAATGTGTACTTCATAAAGGGATGGAAGCTGGCTTGCAATTTGAAAAATGCATATAATGCTGGTAAATTGTCGTGTGAAATCAATTAATGTAACTTGCTCGTAATGTTCAAATGACATAAATGTTTCTCCAGTTTCTGGTTGTGTACCGATGAAACGAAAAATAAGGCGACTTGGGGACAAAGAGTTCAGTTGCCGGTAGTGCTCCTGATACAAGATATTCTGGGGATGGATGGGAATTGTGAAGGTTTCACTATTTGCGCCTTCATATTTGAATAATGAACACACTTTGTCGCTGGCACTAGAACGCACTTTCACGACCTTGGACATCTGAAAGTTTTAAAATGGACATATTTTATAATGATCTCAAAATGAAGAGCATGGGAACAAAGCAAAGTGTTTAGGAATTGAGAATTTAAGAGCACCTGTGGAGGCGGCGACTCCGGCCTACTCTTTTCGAGTTTCTGATGGGATTCGTTAAAATTTTCTTTTGACATTTCACAAGAATTTACTGAATATCACAAGGCACCACAAATAGTATGTATACGATAAAAGTTGAAAAGTCACACCAAAAAGCAGCAAAATAAATAAAAAATGTGTTTCGCTATGTATTTATATAAAAGTTACCAAAATGTTTCTAAATGTCCCTTCTCACTAAAACGTGACGCCTAGATTCTTAACAAAACAATACGTTTAGCAGGATAAAGGTTTTGTTTAGTAAATGTCGATCTGCTTTTCCACACAGACTCGTAATCAAATGCACTTTTTTAACACATTTTTTGGTCAAGTGTACAAGACAAAAGTCAATATAAAATACGTTATACTATAGGCAAAGCAACACTTTGAATCATGAATTTGTTATATCATATTCGATATAAAAATAAAAATCAATGTATGTATAGACCCATTTGCTGGTCTTAAGACTTTGGACAGTTTGTCATTGGAATGTGATTAACAATTAAAACTATATCGTTTCTTATATCGACATGCCAAAGGAAGTGGTCTAACAAACGATACAATCGTATAACTACACGTGCACACACACACACATTAAATATGAAGAGACTGAAGACAGTTTTGTTTACCACCTCACTTGAAGATTAATTTTTAACTGTGCAATGTTGTAATATTCACTTCGCCAAAACTAAACGTTCTGAATAATTGTTTATTCCACAAAAGAATTACGAAGGACGACAATACTGATAACAACACAGAAAAAACTTTATTAATTTTATAGGCATATGGTACATTTTGGAAGGCACACTTGATTTGACTCAAGTCACTCGAGTAAAATGTTTGGAGTCTATGAATTTCTTAATCATATTATCATATTTATACATATAGCTACATATGCCGATACCATGTTACATGAATGTACTAAGACGAAACCAATGTCTAATTTTTATACACATGCTTACATATTTATATCAAAGACTATGTTACTTACTATTTTATAAATAAACTGATTATTTCTTCCAAAACCTATGTACTGTCACTACGTACGTACGTAATGTAATGGTTTGCAATGCTTAAAAAAGATTAGGGTTAAAACACAACTTCCTTTTAAAGAAAGTAAAAAAAACTGGGTTTTGTAGCTGCAGAAAATTTGCAAGTTTGTGCTGGAATCAGCGGAATAAAGACGAGTTCGAGCTTTGATCTGCGATATGAATAACGTAAGATTTTTTGCGGTTGCTTACACACTCACGAAGTTTAGAATGTAAACTAAACTTTTAATGCGGGCTCAGCTCGCTTTATATAGTGAAACTTATCCTATATAATAACATGGAATATTCATCCAGATTTAGTTTATATGGGTATGAATATTCGTGGTAATTAACCTTATCCTGTTTTACAAAGAACATTCCGTATCATATGTTTTAAATGCATCGCATTATTCATCCTAATTAAAGTAGTAATTTTTAAAATTATTATTAGTATGAATATTCGTATGCAATACACTCCTGTGTTTATTTCATACAAATGAATATTGTAACCGGTTTACCATTAATTCCTAAATAAATATACCTGCGTTCTTTGCAAAAAAAAGATACAAAGAGCAAAGATTGTATTAGCAGTAAGACGCTTATTCCGTATCGATTTCATTCACATTTACTCAAGCTAAACTCATCTTGCTTGACACCTTGCTTTACATCTTGCTTTGTTAATATATTAAGTCCTCGTTGGCGGATGGATTAAAGAATAAACGTATCACCACAATGCTCCTCCAATCTCCATTCACTTTGTTGTATGTGTATTGTATAGATGAGTTTGTTTTGTTATACAAACTTGCATAACTAATGTGGATCGAACGAATTATATATTTTCTCAAAGAGATACTAGTGAAATTAGTTTTGTTGGAAAGAACAAGTAAAGGACTCACTGAGTTGACCAGAGCAATGAACAAACTTATGTACTATGAAAATAAAAAAATCAGGAATGACTGCAGCTGCAACTGCACGACATGCAGGCAGAACTATTTGTTAGTGGTAGTGGTGCTTGCGATTACGATAGCAAGTGCGATTTACACTTTTCACTTTCAGACGAATCTCCAGAAAACAGAAATTAAATAAAATGCAAAACACACTAATCTGTATTCTGCTGCAGGATTTCAGAGCTTTTTTAACACACTGACCTCCCAAGGTCACTTGTCTGTTACAAGCTGTTCATTGCTAATTTTATGCGAAATAAAATAACGTTTCATTTACTTAATGTTACTCGTCTTTGGCAAAGTTCATTTTGTATTATTACTACCTAAGCTATTCATTAGCTGTTTCGGAGACCGTGCGAAACTGGACTGACCACAGTCAGTGCCACGCTTTATTCGCCCTGTCTCTTCGGCCTAGCAAGAAATGTTCAGTTCAGGGAACCTTAACTTTTAGCATCATGACGATGGTGAATCATTCCACAGCAAATCATAAAAAGCACATGTTTTATTTAGGTAACATCTAGGTTCAGTTTGTACATAGGTTCATTATCTAACTATATTTAATATAAGAATTCTATAATTCCTATTACTTTATTCTGATTTCTCTATCAATATTATTTACTGTCATACATAAGCAGCGAACCTCGGTGGCTCCAAACAGAAAGATGTACTCTATTTTGCTGTAACAAAACACGATGACCTCTTACAACCATGAATTTACAACCGTATATAATTACATATTTACATACATTCAAGATATTCTGAATCTTTTCCTTCAGAGAGCTTTTAGGTAATGCAATAACATCATCTTAATTAATCCAACCAATGTATATGCAATATGGAAAGTAAATAAGATCATGTAAGGTTTGCATTGTAAAGTACCAGCTCGTTAAGTAAATGTAAGTGAAGAAAAAACTGTATAGAGCAAAAATGTGAGTCCATTGTAGATCTGTGCCCTCAACATAGTAATAAATAACTACCGGATTATTTAACGACATTGTCCTTTTATAATTCAATTTAAAAAATTTAATAAAACTATGCATACATTTTTTTAAAACAATTTATTGAACAAATATCGATACCCTCCTTTAAACTTTCCATCTTGTTAGTTAGAGCCATTTTATCATGATTCTAAATTCTACCCTTACTCACTGCCGGAGAATACAATTGTAGAATTTGAAATTATTGCACACGAAATTTAATATTATTTCTTTATATACAAAAATACTATATTATTAATAATGCTGTGTTGCTGTTGTATTATTTTACCACACTCCAATCGCAAATAATCTGAACTTCTTCTGAACAACATCTTATATTTAGATATAAAGGAACTTCACAGAGAGCAACGTTACCTTACATTATGCTATATACTAAAGTTAATATAATTTACAGTAATCACCTTTTGGTGGATAATTGGAAACAAAATTTTTCGAAGTGAATTAAAACGTAACAGGTTTTCTTAAATCATAATTACTGTTTTTTATTGCTGGAGTACATCGCATATCCATCTATCCAAATTTCCGAACCTCCACGACTTTCTCCAGGCGGCGGAGGATTTGATCCAGGAGCTCCTATTTGTGGAGAATGCTGGATCAGGAGATGCCTCCCATTTCCTCCATAATAAGGAGAATGATTTCTCCACAGATTTTGTTGCTGCACATTATCATTTGTCGAAAAATCTTGACCTGGGTCGTTTATGTCTGAAGCAAGTCCTAGATTGGAGTGGTTGATTTCTTCTATCTCCATCTCTGGGTCATAGTCATCGTCATCATCCAGGGTGTACTGAACAAACATAGATTTGGATATGGGTCATTTCTATTTTATATAGGAATTTGAAATTAATTTGTGAATCGTCTTAACTTACTACCGGAATGTCGCATTTCTTATGTGATATTGGCTGAACAGGAGTAAATTCCCTGGTTCCTTCTTGTGGCGACAAACTTAATGTCGATTTGCTAGAAATTGAGCTAGGCCGACTGACCACGCTGCCGTTCGCTGATTGATTACTTGCAGGTGAAGCGTGGCAGTTTGTCTCATGAAATGTCTGTTCAGATCCCATCTTGTTGGTGGTGATGGATTCTTGTGATGTTCCCTTGTTCGTTTTCTTTCCACTGGAACGCAAATGCTTCTTGGCGAAAGGCGCAAAGTTAATGTTAATGTTGGGAAATTTTGCAAACAAATCTTCCCGGAAGGATTTCAGGATTTTATCGCAAGCAGTGGAGCTCGGTCTTTCATCCGTCATAATTTTTATGCTTTCTATATTTTCCCAACTCAGTTTGGCATATTCCAGAATTACGCTCAGTCTTAAATTGTGGTATGACATACTTGAAATTACGCTACCGTCTTTCCATTTTGTAACAGCTATTATCAAATGCCTCACTGTAAAACTTACGTAGGACTTTTTTGGTTTGTTCAGAAGGATACGTTCTTTGGGTGGTAACACAATGTTTGACGAATTCAATGAAATGTTAACCGTTTTAACATTTGATAATTGCTCAGTAATTTGAAAGATGACTGGTACACTGTTAAATCGCCGAGTGAAATCGACGCAACTAACTCTATTGTAGTGTCCGAAATCGTGGCAGGTTTCCCCAGAAGCAGGATTCACTCCAAGAAACCGAAATAAGAGTCTTGTAGGTGAGGATGATGGCCAAGTTTCATAATTTTCTTGGTATAAAGCGTTTTCGGGGTGAGCAGGTATTGAGATCATGTCCTTGGTTTTCCCCACGAACTCCACGTTCGTGTATGTAGCGAGTTTACTCTTTGTGTCATTACTTGAGCGTAATCGCACCAGTTTTGTTGCCTGCGCATTGATTAAGTAGACAATTACTGTTTACAAGTCGGAGTTCATTCATTCATTCATTATTGGTCGTAAATATTTACTCGTAAAACAAAATTGACAATTTTGACAATTTTTGACTATGTTAAATATTCTTACCATTGTGGTTCGTGGAGCGTCTCTTTCTGAATCTTTATTGGAAGCCATTACTCTGTCCTTATGTTGTTTTCAAAAACGAGTAACAGAAACGTTCTTTAAATGTCACGTAAAACTATGATTTTGAATTTCATTGGAACTATTGAAACTCAAACTATTTACATAAGTACATAGTTTGACACGACTGATTTGAACCAACTACTAAATTTAATCAGTACTTTATCCGCCTATGCTTACGTGTTATTTTAGGCTACAGATTGTGTACACACACAAATTGTTCGTTGTAACTTCCCGTACTGCTGCTACTGGTGTAAGAACATTAAACAAGTGTGTCTAAAGTCTAAACTCCGACTAACGCTTAGCCTGGTTTGGTTGGTAATACAAGGCGGCATGAATGATAGTGGGTATAATGGTTAATTCATAATTGCGTATGAGTTGACTGCACTATTGTACAATAGCACGCAGCACCAAAATTTCATGGATGTATTTAACCAGAAGCTAGCTAACATTCTGTGACACGAGTCTAGTTTGTAAATAAACTCTATTAATGCAGGGAAATGCTTGCATACAACTTTTGTTTATTTGCACGTGTGCGTCATCATCTTACTATTATGAAACTTAAGAAGGTGGTGCATCGATGTTTGGACAGTAAAAGTTCCAGTGAACAGCTTTCCTATGAAAGTAAATGGGAACGTTCGATCACTTGATAGTCATTTTTGATTTTATTTGATTTTTCTCCACAGTCTACATATTTAATTTACATTTGGAAAAGTTCTAATACATATAATATGCTACATATTATAAGTTCTATTATGTAGTTCAGTTAATTTTAAACAATAGTAAGCAGTTAACGGTAACTACCTATTTTATATAGATAAGTGCATGTTTCTTCAATGTCACTCTTAACTCGTCATAAAAATTATTAACAACTCTTTGTAAACAATACACCATTAAATATGCTGAAACGCAACACGCATCTTTACCGCTTCTTAAACAAATGACTCATGTCACTTGAGTGCTCTATTTAACAACCTGATACTAAACACTTTTCCGTTTGGGTAATTCATCAAATTCTCTAATTTCATACGGAAAATATAAATCATTATCAAAGTAAGAGACACGCAGTAGACGAATTTGATTGTTAGAGAGTAACGTATCGTGAAATCAATACAGCACCAGTACACAATTAAGAGAGAATATTGATAAACCATACTACAATTTACAATACACTGAAAATGAAAAATAAACTGTGCAGTTTGTTTTGTTTACAGACAGTCATGAATTCATTTTCTTCATTAATGACAAATGTGAAATGTACAGTTTACATTTACATACCAAAATAATTACATTAATAAATTAGATACAATATTATGCCCAGCATCTCATGTACACTAATCAGACTTTTTTTAAATAATAAGTTTTAAAGGCTGAAACAACACGTTTAAAACAAGAACCAAATACTAGTAATAAAAACTATGTGTAAAGATTTTCATTTTCAGTCTTTTTTACACACCCACCTTATCGAAGTGAACACAAATATCTACATACGTAGGTAAATACGAAACATTTTTAGATGATTAATAGCACTGAGTACTCAAGGCCCTGATCTTGAAGGCCACTTCTTATTCCTATCATATTTAGAATACGGAGCGCGTTTATAATGAGAATGAGCAAATCTACCTCTGCTGCTGCTGCTGCTGCCACCACCGTTTTCTCTGTGTCCAAAATGACGTTCCTTGTTGTATACTCGCTGTTTGCCCGGTGTAACTGGAATTGGAGATCCGTAAGTGTCATTACCACTATGACGTTGGGGTGGAGGAGTCCTTCTGTCCCATTTGTCACGCCTGTCAAAGAACCTTGGATTTGGATCTCTTTCTCGGCGATGATCTGTCCTGTTACTGGTGTAGTCAGGCTGACCTTCTACCGAGTAATTGAATACCCTTTGATCTCTTTCTGGGCGACGATCTGGTCTTTTAATGGTGTACTCAGGCGGTCTCTCGTCCGAGTAATCGAACTCCTCAAATTCATTGAATTCGTTGTCCTCCTGCTGAAATTGAATATTATTTGTTTTATTTAGACAGTCTTTAGTAGACACAAATCATACACATGAAAGTGATAAATTAAATACTCACGGTGACTTCCATGGCGGGCATAGCGGCTACGGAATCAATTGGCTCCGTGCAAACTGTCTCTGCGTCGCTTGCTCCGTCACCTCTTGCTGATGCGACACTCTGGTTTCTAGAAGATGTGGACGATGATGGGGTCTGAGAAGGCTGTTGTTCATCCTCACTGTCGTCAGAAAGGTCAATATACTCCGGAGAACGATCTGGGGGCCGCATCGGAGTCTCTTCCTCTTCTCCGTTGTTTCCGGAAATGTTTGGGGATGCAATTGGTGTAGATAATTTACTACTACAATTGCTTTGTGTAGGGTCCTCCTGCTTTTTGTCATCTGCAACAACTTCCTCATGGTTTTGTGGGACAGTTGCAACATTTTCTGCTTTCTCCTTGTCTATGGTACTTGTTGCATTTGATGGTTGTTGCTTTTTCTTTGTTGGTTCCCAAGAAATGGTAACGTCCACAAATTGATCATGTAACGCTTCTCTAAACTTTTTTAGAGTCTTAAAGCAGGCAGTGTTTGTTTGGTTCTCGTCGTTCATCACACGGATACTTTCCAAATTCGGACAACACAAACTTGCGTACTTCAGAATAACATTGAATCTCAGTTTATCATATTCCGCCAACGCCACAGGGTCATCGTTATCCCATTTTACAACGTAAATTACAAGTCTTTTTAAATTTGTGCATTCGTACTTCTTTGGTTCAGAGTTATGTAATTGAGCTGCCTCTGCTTCACTAATCAAAAGGTTTTCGTTACTTAACGTAATAATCATATCCTGCACTGCGGGTAACTGACTAATAATCTGAAACATTGATTGAATGTTGGTGAATCTGCGTGTGAAATCGGCACAGTACACTTTGCTGTAATGACTGAAGTTACGACAGGTCTCGCCAGATTCTGTATCTGTACCAATGTAGCGGAAAATAAGCCTGTACGGAGATTTCGACTGGACATGATGATACCATTCTTGGAAAAGGACGTTCTCTGGGTGCATTGGAATAGAGATTGTATCTTCAACGTTCAGTCCTCGATCGACGGAAATGTACTTATAGAGTTCATCATTCCTATCTTTGTCAGCAGACCTCCACTTGACAAATTTCACAACCTGAAAGAAACAAATTGCAGTTCATTTAAAAGGTAAAAACGGCATTTTTTAAATAGCAATTGTAAAAATGCTCTATTTACCGTTGTAGAAGCCAAATCCTTTTTATTCTGCTGCTGATGGGAATGAGTTGAAGATGGTGCGCAATAGGTTGGTGACGCATCCGCCACTTTCACCGTCTCCGACATTTTGCTGACAATATTGACTTGCAATACTACTTGTCTTCGTGAATAGTCACAATTGCGAACAAGTCTTTCAATCTTTACTTAAGTTCCTGTTAATCAGCACAAACAAAATTGACAAATTATTGAAGATTGTTTAGCATGGCAAATTAAATTGAATGTGAAAAGCCTAGAACAAATGATTGTCTCTTGTCTCTATATCTTGCATTGTTGGCTTAATTTTATTGCATCGTTGTACATATTTACCGTTAATTATTCCTAAATTCCTATTATTTAGATCTGACGTTACACTTTAGAAAGAAAGTCTTCTTTAGGTACTTTAAGAAATACCCATGTATGGGTTTTCTAAATCAAGTAATTGTAATCATTATACAATGTGGCTCATTCACAGGCAGTGAAAAATGAAGAGGATTAAAAACTGTTTTTTTTTATAACCCTACGTACGTTGTCACTACTTTGTTTGCGCTTGGACTTTCTTGATTGCGCCACTGTCGTTTTTCATTGATTTTAACCAACTTTTAAATTAATAAAGAATCACAAGTGCCCTATCTCTCGATCTCTATCGCTTTTTGTTACTTGAATGGGGGTATATCCATAGCATTCACTTATTATGGCAGACCTAACAATCGATAAGTCCGCTAATTCATTAACGATTAACCCACCAATCCGAATAAATTCCTTGTCGTTTCGTAATTTACACCGTAACAAACTATATAAACACATACATTACATTTAGCGTGAAAACTTTTTAAAGTGGAATGTGTTGAATAAACTACTTGTTTGTTTTAACGTGACCAAAAGAAATAAAAAACAGCCACACATTTTTTCGATCATAATACTTTATGTTTGAAGAACAGCAAAAACTAGCACTAAACATCACTCTCCAAACTCTCCATCTCCATTACTTACCACTTACTTAAATACTACAAACTACAACTGTTCTGAGATTTTGTCTACTTTTGTCAGCGCAGTCTGATACCGCGTGACAAACATCTATGCAAAAATAATGCAACACTTGCAAGAAGACATTCCTTTAAAGTAATCATGCAAACCAAATTTGCATATTTCTTACGCTTACGGTTAAAAAAGAAAGCAGGCAAATTGTGAGGTTCAATAGAAGTAATTATTTATGTAAAGAGACAACGCTCAAGGAGACAAACGGAATCAGAAAAGACCACGTTTTTAATGTAGGCGGAGTATTTCTGTTTATTTAGGTATGCTTAAAATGTAAAAATTAACAGCTTTATTGGAAGAAAAGATGTGATGTAGTATCAGTCAGATTCAGATTAAAAGCTGAATTATCAAGCTCACGTTTCATGGGTTGAACCTGAACCCATTTGGTTCTATCATTCTATTTGTCCATGTTTTACTGGCTCAACAAGCTCATAAAATGTTCTCCAATTGTATGCGATAATTAACTATGACAGAATTTCGTTTAACTTCAGTGTGTGTCTGTCTACAAAAAGGCTACTAGTACACAGTACACACTTTTAAGTTCATTTCATAACTTCTCAATAATAATTGAATTTAACTAATCTGACGAGTATGGAATGGAATGTGTCGTGTCTCTCTCTCTAGGAAGGAATTTATTCTGCCCTAGTCCACATGTTAAATTGTTAAGTCTGGTGACCAGACTCTGGTCAACTTCCTTGCTTACAACTTGCTAAAAGCATTTCTTGCTTCACTGAAGCCTTGCCCTCTGAAGCCTATTTCTGACATTTTTCATTCGCCGAATTCCAATTACAAGCTATCAATCAAACGAGTGAGTTAAAACACACATTTACGCTAACCTAGTTAGGTTAGCGTTTGTTTAGGTTTGTTTATGTAACATAAAAATTATGTTACAGAGAGCAAGTTTTTGATCGCTCGGTACTTGCATGGATCTAAGATCGAATAAAGCTTAAAATTTCAATTTGTACAGTATGTACATACATACAGATACAATGGCTACTTCCTCAACAAGGACAAAGTTTAGTTGACATTTTACATAAGAAGTTTGGAGGTTTGGTTTGTCATGTAATTCCTAAAATAAAAATCACTCTTACGTAATAAAACTAAAAGCCAAGAAAAGAGGAGTAAGGTCAGTGTTCGCCGAGAACTTCTCCACTTAAGCCACAGTGTACCATGAATTAGTTTTTCCCTTTTCTTCAACGAATATTTCAGACCACGATGTCCACGATGAAGGGCAATAAAATGTATTTCCTTTTCTTTATTAACCAGTCTAAATCACTGCAGAAGAGATACATGTCTCTTGCGGAACAGTTGAAAGGATGGAAATGAAGCTTTCTTAACATTTTTATCCTTGACTTTGCTTTGATTTGGATTCTCCTTCTTTGGACACAGTAGATAATGCTTCAAGCGTGGATTTTTGGAGAGTATACTTAGATATCCAAAGAGTAGTGCATAGTAATAAGAGATTACCAGTGTTATAATACTATCACACTATCAGTCTCTTTTTCTTTCTTTTTGGTATTTTTTAAAACATTGCAACTAATGCCCTTACAAAACCGGTCTGGTTTTTTACATATTTTATTTTGTCAAGCGGAACACGCAAGTGAGATGACAGAGTAATTCTAATATATCTAAACCCAAAGGTTTCCGAATACATGCGACAAAATAAAAATCACAAAGTTCTTATGATTACTTAAAGATTTACTTACTATCAAGTTGATAGAAGCTGCAAGACAAGTCCACCAGTCAACCATAACCATAATATTCATTTTTGGTCTTGGACAGGACTAGACAATAAAAAAGTTAGTCTCTGGTTTGGTGCATTCGCACTTTTTTCTGTTCGCCAAACGTTTTTAACAATGGATAACGTTGAAAGAATCATCACATCAGAGCAGAACAATTCTGAAGAATAATGCCACCTGCAGCCTGCAATGCAATTGGTATAGTATGTATTCATACATACTATGAGATGAAGTATGAAATAACAGCGATAACACAAATTAATTGAATGCGAATTGGAAACGAAAAAGTTGCTCTTCTCCACAACGTTTGTGGATATCCTGACAATTTTAGCTGTTAGTAAATTTGATGTCTATTATAATGTAGACTCTAAATCTAAATACATTGCATTATCTACTTTGCTTTTGGAGGGATTCCTTCTTTGTATGTAAATAATTGTAATTTCTTAGTCGTGCTTTTCTGTTGAAAACTGAGGAATCAGACCTAATTATTTTAAATAATTATGCTCGAGAGTAACAAGATCTTTCAGTAGTGTTATCTTAACTAAAATTAAAGAGCACCGCGATTTTTAAATGAAGGTTTAACAAGACTATGATTGTCAATTGAACAATTGAATTGAGTGACCTGACCTGAGCCCTGAGAGGTGAGGTTAAACATGAGGTGAATCATTATCAAAACTGTTAACTATACTATCTCCATTTATTTTACTGGTTTATATCAATAGAACTAACTGGAGAAATCAACTAACTAATTACGTTAAAAAATTGGAAATCGACACATGTCAATAAATTATGACTCATAAATATTGTCTTCAATAATACTTAATAATAGCATAAAACTATTAAAACTATCACAAGATTTAGATGGGGAAGCTGAGACTTACGTGTAAAAGTTGAAGATTAAAAATTCAATAGTAATTTTTCCTGTGCTGTGTTCCTGTTTTTCGCTTTTAAATCGGACGAAAGAAACAAAACAAAACACGTGCATGTAAATATGTGCACACAAATCGCAATTTCTTCAGTTGAAGTTCGGTTACTGAACTTTCATACACACGTATTGTGCGTACACTTTCTGTAATTTATTCAGTAACCTAACTTGACTAAAATGTGTTTTAAAAACTGAAACGCGTGGAGAACAAAAGCACAATTTTGTTACACAACAGACAACAACAACCCCAAAAGTCACCACATCACAGTGAAGTGACTCACTACTCACTGGTGATATATGATAGACTAGACTCAAGAGTCAAGACTCTATTGTATGTATCTCCGATGCGTGTAGATGAGTGAAGGAACAAGAAAGATGTTTCTCGGCTGGCTTCAGAATGAAGACTGGGACAGATCCTCAGTTCCTCATGACAGTTGTTTACTCAAACTCACACTTGCTTGAACTCGAGTTACTCGAGTCACTTTATTAAACCAAAAAGCCAACCGCTAGCCGCAGGCAATTCCTTTCCTACCCCTATACATTTTATTAGGTTTCACTCGAAGAAAGGATGGCGCATAGCATCAACATCATGGAATTCTCCAGCAGCTAAAGCGATGATATTTATTTTATCTGGTGTGGTCATACAGCAATTATATCTTTGCTATTTGTTTATCACCTCGAACCTGTTATTATCATATCAAGACTTTATTCTCTGTTTACATTTATTTGCCTAAATAAAATGTGAGCGAGGAGCGAGGACTAAACAAACTGTCGCTGAAAAACTTCTGCGACAAAAATTTTCTCTGCAGAATTTAAAATAGTATTTGGACATGATAAATGGAAAATAATTTGTGTAATTCGTTACTCTTTTAATGTTGCTTTACTTATACTATACTCCATCCAAACTAAGCATGTTTATTGTTCGGAGTCTCTGGGTATACTGCTTCGCCTGTCGTCCGCAATCTGAATAACGTTTTTTAATAAAGTCCAGTTTTAGTTTCAGTGACTTTCACTTATGAACAAAGAAGTATATTTTATGCTTTTTAATAAGACAACCAAAGGCTCTGTGGTAAAAAGGGTTTACAGAGTTTTTGCATCATCATAACTTATGATTCATAAGATTTCGTAAAAAATGCAAGTCAGTTTCTTCAAATGTCCTTGTTATATGATGTATGAGCGACAAGCGCAAGCGTCAGTCAGTCTTATTGTTAGTCTGCATTATCTCAACTCAACAGTTGAGTCTCAACACTCTCAACTGTCTTTTCGTATTCAGAAGTGACCTTTTCAAATGGCTGAAAAATCCACTTTTTTACAATAAATAATGCTCATAGTTGCTCCAGCATTAAGATAAATGTGCTTTAATCTTTTTCAAAAACTCAGTAACTGTACAAGAAAATAAAGGTGTATAATCATTAATTATCATGTTTGTTTGTTACGGACGAATGGGACTATCACGATCAATAATACAGATAAAGTGGACATAGGAAAAATATTTTCAATGAAATGCAATTTCATAGAGTCAAGATTCCTCGGATCCTCAAATTGACTGGTAATCATAATAAATCCAACGTCTAAAGACGTTGTTTCAGTGACATTGGGTTAGGCTTCGTTAAACTCCAGCTGCAACCTGTAGAGTTTGTCAAATTCACCTAAATCACTTGTAAATCGTAAATTCCAAAAAAGCTATAATCAAATCCTTGAAATTCCGCTTAATCTCTCTTCTACTACAGTTTCAAGAAGATTTATATCCAGATGAATTATTGTGTCTATTAAGCCGGGGATCTGGAGCATACTGTTCACGATGACCTCTGTTACTCGTATTGCCGTTATTATTCCGAATTCTGTTATCTCTTTCTCGATCATCCATTACCCTCGATCGATAGTCTGTGTCTGGCCCCTCACCACCTAGTCTCCAGTCACGGCGATGATTATAATGCTGCTGATAATTGTTCTGATAATGAAAGCGGTTCCTTCCGTTGGCCATTGTCGAAAATCGCGATTTTCGTAAAGTTCGGTACTGTCCTCTAAAATTATTGAAGCTCTCAAATCTATCATTGTCGTTATTATTTCTGGAGCTACTTCCAAAACGAGGCGGAGAAGACGTGTGAAGTAAAGAATTATAATCAATGCGGAAGCAAGGTGGTAGGGGCACGGGCGAAGCAGCTCTGCTCTGCCTACCATTCACAGACCTATCTGAAGGAAATTCTTCAGAATTGCCAATGATGAATTGTTCGATATCCTGCTGGAATGAGAAATACATTTGATTACATCTTCTAAGGAATATAACAAAGCTTACTATATCTGAACTGTCACCTCATCTACTTTTGGTTCTGACAAAGGAGGTGAGATTGTTGAGGATGGAGATGGAGAAGTTTGGTCCACTGGTTCTGATTTAAATAACATGGAGCCCAAGTCTTCAATTCCACCAAACGCGGAAGACGCTTCGCTTGATTGGCTATTTTCTACGAGACCTGTTGTTGTAACTGGAATTCCATTGAACGTGGGACTCAAGATGGCTTCAGCGGGGTCAGAGGATGCAAAATTTGTAAATGAGTTGACAGGTTTGGGTAAATTAAGATTAGCTTCCACTCTTAAAATCTTAGCCTTAGCATTTTCTCGGGCGTTGACATTAGCCGCAAGCTTTTTAAAGGGGCCCCAAGTTACGCGAACGCGGTCTTCGAAAATGGAATAAAGTCTCTCTCGAAAAGCGGATAACATGACAGTGCAACTCGTGGAACTATCCTTACTTCCCTCAAAATAAACTCTGATATATTCCAAACTTGGGCAGCAGCCACTGGTTAAATAAAGGATGGAGTCCAATCTCAATTGGTTATAGGTTAGTTTGGCAATTTGTGGATTTTTATCATGCCACTTTAAAATTTTTATCTCCAAATGCTTCACAGTTGAGCAGAGATATGAAGTTGGACTGGAATCGAATTTTTCGTCGCTTTCAGTTTTAGCAATATTATTTTGATCCAACACAATTTTTATTTCCTGACAAGAAGGAAGTTGGCTGGAAATCTGAAAAATCGATTGGACACTGCTAAACTGATGTGTGAAGCTGGCAGATGTGACTTTATGGTAGTAGCTGAAATCATGGCAAGTTTCTCCAGTTTCCGCGTTAGTTCCCACAAAGCAAAAAGTTAGCTTCTGAGCAGAATGCGAATGCAAATTGTGCCACTCGTGGAACATTACATTGTCTGGATGAATCGGAATCGAAATCGAGTCCTCCACATTTTGCTCGTGGACAGTGTATTTGAAAAGTGGATAGTTCTTGTCATTGTCAGAGCGAATTCGGACCAATTTCGATATCTATTTTATAAAATTCTAGTTAATTAATACCAGATAATGTTAAAAGCAAGTAAATGAATTTCAATAAGAATGAACCTACAGAGAATAGCCGTTCTTTCCTGTCTGCAACTGACGATCCAGGTACAAGAGGAATTTGTTTCTCCGAGTCTTCCGCTAACATTACTTTGCATTTAAAACTTTCTCGAATTAATCCAAATTATGCAGTACCGTAAAAAATGTTTAACAATTTGGGTGTGAAAAATGTCAATGATATATGACAGTCATGACGGTGTCGTTTTTATAAGGCTAAGCTTATCAGTAGTGACAAACTGTTTACCACCTGGAAATCTCATCCTTATCTCACTTTGGACTATTTGCGTGTGTAAAAACCGATCTTGTGTTAAAAATCATTGTAACGATATTTTATGCAGGATGTTACCACTTATATCAAATCCAATCTTTTATTTCGATATGGGAAAGGCATTCTCCGAAGTCAATCTGTTAGTTGTTGGTTTTACTATATATTCATATTACAGTCATACATAATATCATAAAGTAATATGTATACATATCTTCTGTCTCAAGGTACCTTGGACTTCTCCCGATCTCCATACATCATGCATAATTTTTAATAATGAAAATTGCAAAATTGAAATTGGCACGCGTTGGTATTACATATTATTACAGCATGAACATTGATTAAACTGTCCATTTTAGTTTGTTTACTCTTACATCCTCCCAATGATGGGCGCGCGGTAGTACCGCAAGCAATTTGACAGTACCGCGACCGCTACCGCTACCGCAAGATTTTTGTAGCCAGTACCGCTACCGCTACCGTAAAATTTTGAGGCTCAGTACCGCTACCGCAACCGCAAAATTTAAGGTGTGAATACCACTGTCGCTACCGCAGTATTTTGGCTTCAATACCGCTACTACCAGCACACAATTTATGCTTCCAGTACAGTGAATTAATACGCCAAATGCAATTTTACATAGCATTATATGAATACCGCTACCGCTACCGCAA
>VYYJ01000803.1:0-43821 GCA_021029165.1 Cyphoderus albinus | reverse complement strand
TTTACTTTTCTTTGTGAAATTGAAGTTTTATGTAATGTTTATTGAACAAAAAAGTAATCTGAAATGGAATTGATAACTGTTCACAGTGTATTGGGTTAGAAAGTCGACAGTTGAAAGCATTTTACCGATGCGGCATTAGGTTTGTGGTAAGAGACATTTTCTGTTTTTCTACGTTTTACAAAAAAAAAAAATCATTTTTGGAAAATTGGCCGAGGCCGAGTTCCCCACTGCTTTAATGTTACAATTTGCAATCCGTTCCCATCTCTGACTTTGTTTAGAAAATCTGTAAGCACTGTGCTTGGAGATTGGGAGTAAGTCACACGGAGATGACTGATATTATTGACTTGTTGCTGCACTCACGTTGCAAAATGCAATAACATTACTGTTGAGAATGATGATGATGCGCAATGAGATCAAGTTTGCGGTTTCTTCTTTTGTACTTTGGTTTAGTCTGTTCACCTCATTCATGTCGATGTGCGGTTTGTAAGGGAGAAATTATGGATATTCATTTATGAGCGTGATGTTAAATATATTAGATTGTAATGTTTCTGCGTGGGTATTCTGTGGGTATACAACCAGTAAATGGATTATGAATGAATGATTCACTGTTAGAGTGAGTAAATCTCTACAATCCAGACCAGGCCTCTGCTTCATTCTAATATGTCTTATGCTTTTCTCTTCTTCAGTATCCAGCTGAGATCCTTCCTTGGAATCGTAAATTTGCCATTTTTACTCATTCATCCATTCTCATCTCCGTAGTCTGAACACATGGAGTCAATTGTGTTGTTTGTAAGTAAAGTGAGCCTGATGTGATGATGTGATAATGGTGACGACGACGATAAAAAATTTCCTCGCAACGATCACCATGCGCCTTATCTTTTAGTTAGTCTCCCTTAACTGAACTCTTCTCGCTCCAAACCCTGGTGTGATATGTGAGCATGCTTTGAAATGATTTCTCCTCCTGAAAAAACATCCTGACTTGACTGATGATGATGTGATGATCATCATCGTATCATCTTGCTCCTGCTGATCGTCGCAGTCGAGATCTTGAATGAAGTTTCGACTCGAGCGATGTATTTATTAGCAAAAATGTATACTTTGACTGTATCTTTAAGAATATTTTATTCTGCTCATACGTTCATAATAACAAGACACAAATTTGCACTTAAGCGTAAGCTTGTTTACTATGTAGTCAGCACTAAAAAATAAGGGTACGAGAATGTATTGAGAATCCCGTTACATTTATCTTTCTCAAATGGCGTTGAAAAATCCTGTAACGCATACGTGGTGTCATTCAAATTCGCCAGTAATGATCATGTTGAGTCAAGTTGTTTTTGCCCATTTTGTACAAATCGCATTTATTGATTTATGCTCACATTTACTACTGCAATCACATCGTCAGTTTATAGTTTACACACTCTTCTCGCACCGACCCGACATCTTCCTCCACACATTTATTTTCCTTGTATGAAAAATTGAAAAATATACTCAGTTTCATCACTTCTTGTAGAATATAATGCGCGTATGTCCATATTTGCTGCCTCTCCACCCGCAAAATGACACTAGACCAGCTCAATTATCTTTCGTTCGACTCTTCCTTTGAACCTCTTAATATGCACATGCTCGTCATATTTTGACACGTAATTTAACCACGAACTGTACTATTGCATTACGAAAACGTGTGTTTTAAATACCTCATCTTTATTAATATAATTGCATCGTCTTCATCGAGGCCATAACCGCCGTCAACTTCATTAGCGAGTACTTTATCATGCTGCTTAATGTACGTATATAAACAGGCACATAAAGTTCTACAGAATTCAGTCATACTCTCTCCGTATTTCTATCTCGATTCGATTCAATTGCCTAAAACGTAAGCATAAAATATAATATACTATTGAAGTTCCCAGAGGAAGTATTCGCAGCAAGGGTAATAACTCTCTTGCAAAAGTTTCAAGTATCCGTCTGTCAACAATACATAATCTTCAATTGTTCATCATCATTTTCGAAACAGGACATCCACTCATTCAATTCAAATCAATGTTCAATCGATTTCTTTTAAATCATTGCGTCTACCTCATTCCTGAATGTTCTCACAGAATGAAGAAAGGAACAAATTTCCCTAATGTTTTATTCATTCAAAAAGCCCTTTTCTCAATCTGTGCTGTGCCATTTCTGCAAGTGAAGAGTGTCACTTTCGAAAAATGAGACGACTTCATTTGAAAAGTATTTTTGCTAGTGCCTGATAGCCTCATCAATGCACGATTCTGGCACAACGGTTGACAACGGCCCCGGCACAGTGACATAAAAATACGCGATATTTAATTTAAATATATGTCGAAAATGTCAATAATAAAATATTCATGAAAGGAGGTTTTCGCTTTGATGACGGTGATGACGTCGCCAATCAGTAGTGTTATGTCGCAAAAATATGACTGCAGTTAAACGTACAATTACACATAAAAGCAGGCTTATTATGATTATCCAATCAAATTTACAACGGCGGCGACAGTGCTTTACAGGTGAACCACTCAGGCTGATTGATGATGTGTATAATAAGCTTGTCTCATTATTTCCTCATTCATTCGCTCGTTTGCGTCGTTTCCAAACTAAATCCTAGCAAGATTAGCAGACCTAAGACAATCCATTCTATTTGCTTGCTTAACGATGCAATGCAATTTTCGCTACGTTGCCTATTTCATAAAAAATCGAAATCTTCATTCCAATCTGCATATGCACACCGTTCTTGTAAAAAGACTTGTGAACTATCGATCGAATCGAAACCCCTTCCTTTTCTATTTTAAAGGATCGTGCGTGATGTCAACGAAAAAGTGTGTTCATGACTAAGCTGTCAATGAGGAGTTCTTAATGATCCAATACAAAAATAAAAAAGCTGTACGCAATTGATGCATAAATAAATAAAGTATATTAAAAGAGTGTATAGGTTGGCATGTACTTAAAATATGCATGTTGCGCTTGTTCAACTCTTTATGAAAAAGGCGTCCTCATCTTTCTTTTCAGCTGAAAATTTATTTTTGAAAGAGCGAGAGCCAAAATGAAGCGAGCCAGAACCAAACCCCCTTTCTTCACCTCCTCTTCATCTCTTCTCGCGTCTCGTTAGGATAAGTAGTCATCGTCAACAACATCATCATTATATACTTTTTAATCAAATGCAAAATTATTTTTTATGCAAGCCGTAATGTGGCATACTACCCTCCACCACCATCATAACATTTTGTGCCCCGCCATCATCGCACCATTAACACTGTCATGCCACACCAATCAAAATATTATTTTGTTGGTTGCTGGTTCATTATGTTATCGTAACAATCGCAGCAACAAATGCCGATTATAGCAACTTAATTGTTCGCTTCACTCCTCTACTTTAGCTTACTATGACCATCGTCCAACAAAGAAATCTATTCTGTAGAGGAATACAATCATAAAGTGAATTTGGGCCCGGCCTTAACGTATCCCAATCAAAATTTATTACACGAACGGCAACATGCATCCAAAATTTGATTGTGTGATCTGTGTACGCACTTCATTAAGTCTATGCGACCTTATTTTTTAAATATAAGTGGGTCATTTACTTTGAAATGAGAGATAGACGTGGATACCGATTGTATTAAAAGGCAGTGGGCATATTTCTGTAATCTCAACTTCGAATCGTTGGACTCTTCTCGCTCCACCTGTCTTTATCATTATTTATTTACTTATTTAATTTATTAACTTTTCTTGTGCAATGCATTGGAATTTTTTGATTTGGGGAGAAGAACAAAAGAAAATGAGAAGATCTTTTACAAAATCTTTGTTTCTCTTTTCGACACCTTCAAAAAGAGTCGTGAAGACAGAAGCGGACAAGCATGCAATATAAAAATTCAGTTGTTCAATGTAATACAACCTGTAACACAAATTATTATTGTTTTGATGATGATTATCGTCTCATGCTCATAGCCATCATGAGATAAACATGCCGTGCATAACTAACTAGCTTAACCATTCTTTTGCGTTGACTTACTCATTTATGATGTTGTGACTTATATTGTACACCTATTTTTTGTGTTGTAATATTTTTCTTCTTCTAGCCTTTCCTTTATATAATTTTTTAAATAATCGTGATGATGTTAAAAAATAGTTCCTCTCAGAATCATCCTCAGCGCATCATCATATATTTAAGATTAGTCACACAAATACAACTTTTTTCAAAATTCTGAAAAATATACGATGATTACATTCAACATTCACTCACTTCCATTCACCTGCTTCAGTTGGTGAAGTTGAGATGACGGCGAGGATGAACCTTACGCGATTATCATTGAATTGGCATATGGCCTTTTCTTGCCTACCTTGACTTTACTGGCTTGGTCGTGGCTTGGCAATATTAATATTATCAGCTCAGTCATCATCAAATCATCTTTCCATTTTTTTCATTTTACGACGATATCGTTGAGGATGATGTTCACATTGGTAATTTATTTGCCGTTTTCTTAGTTGGATGGATATATTATGCATTAGTTTATTGCTTGGAGAAAAAGTGAGAGAGACGACAAGATTATTATTTTAAACGAAGAATACTTAAATTCTCTAATGCGTGAAAATGAAATGTGTCCGGTTGCCTCCTCTTCTGCTTCTTCATCTTCATCTCAATTTCAATTTTGAATTCATAATTAGCCTCTCTCCGGTTTTCAGACGGAGCACTAACTTGAATTGCATTTGCATCGCGACTCTTGATTCGATATTATAATATTATACGTAGCATGCAATACCAGCAAGTGTTTATGATGTTTTGGCAGTGAACACCCATAAACACAATATATTTCGTCGTAAATTCTTGAAAAGTCAAAATCTTTTCACTTTTTAAAGAGAGGAAAATCCGAGAAAAGTTTTTACGAAGAAGATATTTTCCAGAGAGTCTCTTTAGTGCAAAACATAAATAAATCTAGTGTTAGACGTGCTCCTGCTATGCCACAAACCCATAATGTAATATTCTAGATGAGTTCTTCACAAATCTCTTGTTTGGACCTTGATTTTTTTAAACTTGAGCTATATGCTCATCGTGTATGCATTACAAATTAGCAACAACAGTTCATCCAGACAAAGAAGTTGTCTGACACACACGAACTCTATTCCAACGTGCACATTTATCTCCATGAAAAAAGATGGTGCGTGAACGCTCCTTACGCGTCGTATCGTGTGGCACGCTGTAGACGGTGAAATATGCTAGTGTGTGGCATATTGCATTTTATGAGTTATTTATATTAATATGCACTCTAATAATATCTCTCTAAGGCTGAACTTGAGCTTCTGATTCTTATACTCTGTCTCGTGCTAAAAAGAAAAACTAATAAATTCTGAAGATAGTAGAGGAAGGAAAAAGTACGTAACAGAGAATTTTAAGAATACAAACTAAAAACTTTTTATAATGCATGGCATGCTCAAAAAGTCCAACAACTTCTTTCAAGTGTTTATACAGTTCGTCCGTGTGCATCAGAAAATTGTAATGGTGCTTTTCTAGTTTTTATACCCTCTCGGAACGCCGAGTTCAGCTAGAAGGCATATACCACACTACTCTTTTCCCGGATGTTCATAATAAAAACATTAATAATGATATTAGATTTATATAAGGTCCTCGCCTTCCACCAAGAGAATAAAAGTAAATTGAATGAGAAGTTGGTTACATTACTGCATACACACGCGATACAGAATGGGCTATGAGTGAAGCACAACAATAGCTTTAATATTCCTAAAGTCAGTCAACTAGGCAAAACGAAGAGATAATATTGCTCTGTAGCTGCTAAATATTCTCCTCAGCTAGCTGAACGTACGCAATATTTGTATCTACAGTATGGCATCAGTTGCAGGTGTTTCCCTCCAATACCCTGAAGACGAAAGGAAGCACGTTGCTCACTCGAGGACAACAATTGTCAGGCCCATTCAATGAGGATTCAAATCGAAGCAACACAATACAATAAAATATGAGCTAGAATAAAATCAAAGACTGAAAATGATATTCAATTCAACTGTCCATCGCCCATCCATCATATTTTTCTTTTCTCATATTTGCATTTTATTTTCGAATTCGATGTGAAACGACAGACACAGGATCTCGCTTCGTCTTGGGGCTCCTCTCTCATTTTGTTATGCATCATTCATACATAATGTGTTTTGATGGTCATCATTTGCATAAGGAGTAAGTAGAAAAAGACACACTTTTCCTCTTTGAGAGTCTCTTCACTCGGACACGAACGACATGTTTTTAGTTTATATATGCATTCAAGCAAACATAGCATGAAGTTTCAACAATTCTATTTATAAACAAGACATTTTTATATTTCGAAAAAGCTAGAAGATGAACGTTTCGTTCCTCGATTAAGTACTTCTATGCATTCCGAATATGAGTAAAAGTGTTTTTATTATCTACTCTCGGCCAAAAAGAATTAATTTATATTTTGAGCTTGTTCATTCGAATAGTCATATTTCTGTTTGATAACGATGATGGACGATGTGAGTGAAGTGGATAATATTATTGGACCCAAAGTATATGAATGAAGCATTATTAGAGTTATTGTATATAATTTCTTTTCTACTACGTATGTATTTTGATTTTAATAATGCACGCATGCCCTTATAGATAGATGAAATCCGTCCGTCAACATTCATCATAAGTCGTCATTCAAATTCAGAGAATTTTCAAATATCGAGTTTCCCTCTGTGAGTGTTGTAAATGAGGAAGAGTTGTGAGTGAGGTACGCACTTGGGGATAGATTGTGCTGCATTTGAAATTAAATTGTACACTTATAAAATGACGATGAGACGCAGGAAAGTAAAGTTTGGCCTGTGGCTATTAATACCACTTCGGTGAAATGGCCGCATGGTATATTTATACACAATTGTAAAGATTATCAAATATTCATTTTGTGTAGAAAGCCTCCACATTGTTGCTTTCAGCTATTTAGATTACAAGTTGATGATAATCTTGCGCAGAAAGACAGTATCATACGGACTAATGAAGCTTGCTAAACATTACAAAAAGCTGTGTGTGGATATTCTTCATTGTTTCAAAAGCATGTACTAAAAGTTTTAATAAGCTTTACAATTTTCTTACACAGTACCATGTCATGAATCATGCCATCAGTCAGCAACCAAGAATTGTAGAAATGTCAGGTGAAAATGAAAATGAAAAATGACAGCGTAGTCAATAATCGAAGACAGGTGGACACGTCAAGATATTCATAAGTCAATAGGCGTACTAGCAGTAAAATTCTAAAGTTTTATGCTTGCATAGTCCGAATTCAAATATTGTAATGGGTATTTATACGTATGAAATCTGGTAGAAATTTAGTGAGCTCTTCTAAAATAAATTTTAATTACAAAGTATGTTTGGTTTTTAAATTGCTAATTTTGTTCTTTGTTTGATTGCTTTGCAGGTAAGAAATATCAAATAGAAGTCGCTACTCGCTACTCACAAGTAAATTAAATTCTACCGTGTCTGGTCAACTGGAGAGTAACGAAGGATTGATGTCTGGCACGGGAGTACCAGTTGACCCGCACATTATTGAATATTCTATACAAGTTATGGTAGTACGAACGCTTTGTTTCATTGGATATTGATTTTTACGGTTGTATTACTATTCAGAGGGTGTAACGCATTCCTCCATAATATTAGTGACAAAGGAAAGAAATATTGAAACTCTTTTAGCATCAGTCGTAAAAATTGCTTCAAATTGGTTTGCATGATTTTTACAGCGAAGAATGGGATTAAAATATTTATGAACCAGTGCGTCCAAAGCGCTGTCGAACATGAAATAGTCAATGAGCCGCCAGAAGAAGACACCTTCCTTCATCCTTAGCTACCTGCCTTCTTTTTTATGACAAGTATTTCATTTCTGTGTAAATATTCCAATTTTCACGGTGCTCAACTCTAAAATAGAGCATTTGTGAGCGGCGTGTGTGAGGAGTGCACACTACCACCGTCGTGTTTTAATTTCACTTTCGCAGCATCCAATGAACAATGAAGGAAAGCAAAGACGTATCATTTCATCAGTAGGCAGCTCGGTAATAATTTTAACGCAAGGCTCTCCCATTTTTCAATTAACTGACCATGTAATTACTTAGTCCATTTTATTGTGATACTTAGCTCAGCTGCCGCTGTGTTTTCAAGCGTTGATGCAGGAGTGAAGTAACATGAGCTTATTTTGTGAGAAACCCACATGTAATTAATTACATTGTACATAATCATACCTTACACAATATATACAGAAAGGTTCCACTCAAGCATATTGCTTTAATTGCTACAGTTTACACAAAAAAAACAAGAACAATCAGGGCAGAACTCTCTCAGGCCATTTAGCTGACTGGCCATCTCGGTGGCAGAGCGTTTGGTGTCGGCAGGAAGGATTCATTGAATTTTTTTGCAATTGCTTATTATTTTTTCTTGTGTGTTCCCGTGACGGTGAATAATTTCACGCACACCTGAGCCTCATCACTATTCACCATCTCATCACTTTTTTCCATTACAATTTCTTTGCATAATCTGAGATATTTTTTGCTTGAAAATTAACCATGCAATATTCCATTCAGTAGATAATAACTTACGTAAGAAAAGTATGATTTATAAATCATAAAATGACCTGCCATTATTCAATTTACAAACACAGATAAAGAAAGGAGGATAAAATGTAAATAAAAAATTATGCATTCACTCCATTCACCATCCTTCCACATAAACTCGGAAGGTATATGGATTCATTCCCAGCTAAAAAATATTTAGAGCACATCCGTCTGCCTGCCCCCTGTTGTATAATATTGCCTCTCGAGTTATTTTTTACCGCATCTTATTTAAAATTTAGAATTGTCCTGAAGTCAATTACCACTTTCAATTTGTTTTTCCCATCCTTTTATTGCACTCGTTGAATTCTGATGCCCTCCTTCTGAAAGTTATTACTTGGTTAACAATTACTCTTAAACTCACGGAGATTCTTGGCATCAAGGTACCAGGTAAAAAGGTCGTCACAGTAGAAATTCTGTAACAATATTGAAGGAAGTGAGCAGATGGAAAAATTTCCACTCAGCACAAAACGCGTGTAAAACCGCGACCAGCGGCATTAAAAAGTCAAATTCTTGAGAATAGTACGCATTAAAGACTGATGTTGGTGGCGTTATCGATCATCATCATTCATTCTGAACATGAACCTCAACAAAACAAAGGCAGCAGAACTATCAACGTGTCCCTCCTTCCAACAATGAAAAATGAATATAAAAATATATTATGCGTCGCGTATTCCCATTATCGTTACCATTTTCAGAGAGTAGAGGAGATTTTTCAAAATCGTTTCGTTTCAAATGAATCCTTTTTTATTTAACTGGCCAGAGGCTGACGGTCAGAAAGGAAACTTGAAACCATCGAAAGTAAATAAGTAATATGCAACAAGTACATCTTCCAAAAACATGCGTTGTTGTACGCTTTTGGAGTATCCATCTATCTGGAGCAGTTTAGGAAACGTGCATGCATATATCATCCTCGTGATCACGTGGATAGACAGGCATCATGTCAAGATGATGTTCCGTTTCTCTTTTTGCTTTGTTCTGTTTCTTCGCCAGCACAAACAAAGAGCGTTAGACTATTCCTTTCAAAAGAAAGAAGAGAATTAAATGAAGGATGGGGGGAATGGAAATGAAGAGCTCGAGCTGCTGCGGTTTCGTACAGGAATATAAACAAGATAAATTGCCCTTGGCTCCTATTTTTTTAACCACCACAGGTTGTAATGAGTCCGGTGTCGGATTTGTAGCCTTTTCTCTGTAATTTTAATCGCCTGCCTGAAAAATATTACTTCTACATCTGAAGAAACATTGGAATGAAGAACTAGAGCAAGTCAGTCTCAACAGTTAAAGAACACTCATGTTTAGATATAGTTTTCCGATATCACATCACATCATGACACGTAAGTGGAATAATAACAAAAGCAGTATCAGCGGGATATGTATCAATGCATTTTTATAGACCAGAAAGGATTTATTAATTCATTGTTTGCTGCGGTTGCATTTGATATAATTTACTACGTGAATCAAGTGCAGTAGCATCCAACTTAGCTTGTGGTATTAGTGAAAGGATGTGGCGGAATCAAAGTCATACAAAATTGTAATGTATACATCAACAAGAGTAGCACCGAACGAAGACAGCAAGATAGGTGTGGCCGGACGATTCGATGTCCTCATAATAAAACTGTAAGCTCAAGGTGTTAATAAAAATATTTCATGTGCTTTTGTTTTTAAGTTGATGGGGTTGGTGAAACAAGGCCAACGAACGACAAGATACTAGGTATGATACCACGATAACTAACGACACTTTATTGTGTATTGCATTGTTAAGGTTGACTGCAATTTTTCATTCGTTCTTCGGTATAATGGGCAAATAGCTGAATAAATCTTTACGAGCCAATTTAAAGGTCTTTTTCAATAAACCTTAATATTTCTAAATCAAAATATTTTTGTGAAAAGAAGCTGCTGAAAATTATTATATGTCAGATTTTGTTGTCATCTATGTTATATATACCCGAGTCCGAACGGTCAGGTATACAAGATGAATTTGTTGAGACATTAAAGCTATTCATGGAAGATTTGAGACATCAGACGGTATAAAAGTGAGTCGGTATTTCTTCATCTTGCCATCAATTTCCTTCGCACGTAGTGTAATGAGCAAACAGCTCATCATCACCATTATAAAGCTGAAAAATATTATGTGAGTTTGTAATATTCCTTCAAGTCCACTTTTCAAAAGACTGCTAACGAGCTGAGCGTGATTTAGTAAAATTGAGCATTTTTTGTCTCTCTTTGGTATAAAATCATCTATCCACATTAGGCTAGAGCTAGGCTAGATTTGGTGTATCGATGTGTCTACCCGAAAATGCATACGCATCTAAAACTCAAGCTGGTGCGTAACGATGTAGAATTCCCTGACACCATCTCATCTCATCCTCTGAATCCCATTGCTGCGTTTTTTATCCCTACGCATTTGTTGAAAGTTTACTGCGGAGCGAAGCTAAATTAACTTTAAGCCTTTAACGCATTTTCTTCGGATGGCTTAAGCATGTATACACACAAACAATGCGTTAAGAAGTTTTCCAACACTTCCTTCAGTGCTTTGTCCCTTTCCTCCTTTTAGAAGTTCACCATCTCCGTTGCAGCACACTTACTTAACACTGAATTTTTTGAATCGCTCCACTGATTCATTCCATGAAAGCCAAAAGAGCCGTGAAGTAAATCTTTATCATCAACAGTGTAATTTTTGGAGTCCAGCGCTACAGAGTTTCTCTAGGGCATTTTGTACACAAGCAAAGCAATTAATAATATCACATGCACACTTTTATAAGTAAGTACATAGCATAACCTATATGCATCAATAGATTTTTCTCCACTGCGATATTGTTTATTTTAAAACTTTATGTCCTTTGAAATGAAACGGCCAGTCATTTTCATTTCATTTACTAAACGTGTTCAAGCAATTCAGCAATTGCAAGCAAGCGTTTTAGTTTACTTTAACCTTTATTTCCCATTTTACCCAGTTTCACTTCGTCACTCATTTCTTTCTTTTTATCATCATTCAAGTTCTGGTAACAATGAAAATTCTTGTAAATACGAAATGATACAGTACAATTTGAATTAGCTGAGAGCTGAAAGTAGGAGGAAACTCATTAGGAAATGGCATGAGTGTTGGTTGTACGGCACATGAATGTGAGTAGGAAGGAACCAATTACCTGTAGGCATATAGCCGGAGAAATGCTCAATTTGTTCAAGTTTAATGGTGTTGGGCCCTTTTCCGTAGTTCTTTTGCTGTAATGATATTGATGATGTTTATTTTTATTCCTTTGGTGTACGTTATTATTACGATTTTGCCTAAAAATGAAACGTATTTGTCTGAAAATAAAGATTTCAAATCTAAGTAAAAGAGGTGCGAGAGGAGGGTGGATTTGTCAGTAGTTGCATTTGGAGTCATTCGGAGAATGAAAAAAAGAAAAGATTAGGTTATATCAGAATATTGCTATTAAGATTGTGCTAGAAGGGAAGAGCAGTAACGCTGGAAAGAGTTTTTTTCTTTGTTAAAAAGAAGGGCGTCGTGATGATGAATACATTGGATTGGATTCTAGCAGAAAAATTAGTTTTTCGTATGTGCTTCCCTCACAGGCATAAAAATAAATAGAAAAGATGGATTTGAAAATAAGGCGGAACTGAGAAGGCGAGATTAGATTAGCTCACTTGCTTACTCCTTCCATCTTTTTCTAGAAGAGCCACCTTCACACACACAAATAATAATGAACACGGCGATGCGATGATACTCCTCCATTTTCTTATCAATATTATTATGCAGGCTTATGTGGGCACCGTAAGAGAATCTGGTATTTTTTACAAGATGAAGGTGAGGATTGAAAATCCGAAGCGGACGTTATAATTTTAAATTATCATCTTGCACATTCCTGGAGAAACACATCACCGAAGTTATTACGGCATGGATGGGACGAAAATGGAGGAAAGGTATAGAATCTGTCGAATAAAGGAACATTCCTCGTCCCGGATAAGCTGGAAAGCGTATAATTCTCCAGAACTTCGCAATCCTTCGCTTTCGGCCCAGAATTTTATTCTTGTCATGTCAATCTGCTCTCGTTGTAGCGCTACGTTGATGTCGATGTCTTTCAAAAAATCTGGCAGCAGGCGAAAGATGATTATTCAGTTCAGCTATCTAGCCAAGACAGCCAGTCAGTTAGCATACGTACAGATACAGTCGTCACTGCATTTTACTCAGAGATAACATGGATAATGCTGGAAAGTAGTCAATATGGATTTTCTAGACTGATCACTTGATCCGATCGATCGATCGACAGCATAAGTAAGTTCTGCAACAGATTTCGTTGTTGCTTCCTTGTTATTATTGTTATTGTAGTCCGTGATAGCAGGCTGGGAGGAAGTGGTGGAAGGTGGTTCGAAAACGGCACATATCATTTTCATCTTATCTCGTAAAGCAGGATACTGTCGACGATGATGTTATCGACAACCGACAGTGATCATGGTCTCCATGAGTAAGTAGCAGCAAGTAGCTCGGGTTCATTGTAATAATGCACTTTTTAAATAAAGATATACCATACCTTTAAAGCGAAATTGAATGAGCGAGCATAGTACACACATATGATCACATTAGGTTATTTATCATAATATTGTAGTGGTTGGTGGATATGGAGAGGATTATGTGTGCATCATCGTACGTACATACAGCAGATCTAATAGAGAAAATGTCTTGAAGGCGTGTTGAGCTTGTCAGTGTCAATGTCAGCAGATTACTTGAAAGAAGAAAAAGGATTTTCTTCCTTGCTTCACTTCTGGTTTTTTATATGATTTCCCTTTCATCTTCATCATCATGTTTTTATATCTCACACTATTGCAACCGTATCTTGTATTGTAAATATGTGTAATCTCTTGAGAAGGTGGATTTTGTGGTGACTCGTGTGCGAATGTCTACAAGCCTAGGCTAGGTATCGAACATGCATGCAAGCAAATATGCACGTTCTTGTATGCACGAGGTCAAATAAAATTACAAGGAAACTTTTTCTGGTCCGGGAGAAATTGAGAAGTAATGCGCGTGCATTCCGGTTTGCGGATTGAGGAAAAAGAGCGACTTATTTGCTTCTCGTTGCTTTCATTCCTTTTGGTGGAAGATGTCAAGCGGAAATTCTTGTGTTGTGTTCGGCTGGGCTGGGTTTGGTTGAGTGACTGGATGAAAGCAAGCCTCTAACTTAAGTAGATATCGCATAGGCAGATTTCTCTCCAGAACGGAAAGAAGAGTGTCGTGTCGTACCCAGTCACTCAGGCACCACTCACTCACTCCCAGAGCGACTCGGGAGAATTCCTTTTATTTCCTGAATGAAAGGAAGCAGCCAAGGCAGACTAACAGAGGAAGGAAGGATAGAGGATGGTAACGGAAAGAAAGTGGATTGGATTCATTTTGGGGTTATTTTGAAGTAGAAAAAAGAGAGTCCTTGAGGACTTTCCTTCTTACTTATTTTAGCGGAGTAACAATAATCTCCAGCGTGGAGGAAAATCACATGCCGAAGTCACCGCAAACCGACACACAAATCTCTGTGGAAAGAAATGTTCCAGTGCACACTACACTGTTGATAGTTACGATAAGGTCCGCCTCCCATTTCTCCACGAAGAATGACTCCTTGACAAATTACACACTTAGAATATTTCTGTCGTATTTTTCTATGAGAGTAAGAAAGAATAAAAGAATCTGCTTTGCCCTCAGCGTGTAGTGCATTTAAGTAGTAGGATTAAATTTACTCCAGATGGGGTTCCTCATTCATAAAAGGTCAGGTTGAACAGTAAGCTAGCACAACCTTTGCAGGTAATACATTTACAAGGGCAGTTTGTTACTGAATGTAATCATACACAGCTTAGCAGACAAATCGCTTCCTTTTTTCGTAAAATGTTGCTAGAAAAGAAAAGAAACCCCCAAAAAAGTGTTGAGAATAGGATTAAATAGAGAATTACATGGATCGTGCTGCTAACTTTGTGGGAAGGGGATCAACAAGAAAAGAGAAGCGACAAAATAATTACAGCACAAAATAAAGGCGGAACTGTGTTGTTAGTTAACTATTCGGGAGTCGTGTAGAACAAATGAGATTGAATTCTCAAACGCCTATCTGATAGACAAGAATAAAAAGTGGGCAAATATGAAATAGATATAGAAGTTTATGGCTATCCGTTCACTTCTACTCTTATGCTTTGAAGAGAAGAAGATATTTTTCTGATTACTCTTTGTTTTAATATAGCAACAAGGTAATATTTCCAGAAGCTGAAATATCAAGGAAAGCTACAGGAGATGATACAATTTCTCTCTGGGACTCATTCTCTCCTGAAGAATTTATTACGATGCATTACTTTTCTTACTCTGCCCTAAAAATGTAGAAGAAGATGGAGAAAGGTTGAAAGATATAAAGGCATGGGTCGTTATTATTATCATCATGAGAGCGCAGCAGTGCAGCTCAGTAACTTAAATTATGGAAAACGGGTAGATACTTGGTTTCGTGCATGTGGCTCCTTTTTGAGAGCGAATTCATTTCCAGAGATTCCAAAGAAAGAGGGCGAGAGAAACGTGGCTCTTTATTTCCTTCTCCTGCCCTGCCAAGCCAACATCCAGATAGCCTGAACAATAAAAAAATCTCATTTTTTAGTTGGATGCAGATAAAATTGAATATAGTGCAGTGCCTATCTGCGTGCATCGTTTTCGTGTCTAGTTGAAAGAAATAAAAATTATATAAGTACAGCATCAACATACTTTTCACACCTATCATGTTTGACCCCCTAAGGAGACTACCGGGTCAGTCTCGGGAAGTTACTGTGAGGCTGCTGCTGTTGCTGCTGTCTACCATTAGAAGAGAAGGAAAAATACATGGGTTATACATTTTTCCTTGTTAGCCAAGTCAAAAATCAACGTGATACCAAACGTTGCAGGGATTCTTGTTCATTCTCTCCTTGACTTGAAAGATGAGAATGAGATTTTCTTGTTGACTCTTTCAACTTTTTGCTTGCTTACTTCGTTTTCTCTTTTTAAATACACGGTCAGACACACGGCTCGTCTTATCTCATTTTTGCTTCTGGAACACTCACTCACGCAATGAAGAAAACGCAATGCAGAATGCAGAAAAGTAAGAAAGCGTCAATATTTAATGGAGTTGTAGCTTTCTGAATGTGCACTAACAGATTTCGTGGAATAGTTGTGTGTGCACTGTTTCCTTCCACATTTACTACAAAGTCAAAAGAAGTAGGAGATCATCGTCCTCTCTTCTCCTTCATAGGATACCTCATCATGATATCAAGTCTTTTGTCTTTCCACTATTCCATTGCCAAAGTTTTTTTGTTTCTTTCTCTATTCACTTACTTTCGGCTTTTGTTTCATAAGAATTGCGTGTGTCTTCCTAGATAATTTTCATTCTTCCATCTCTCTCTAGAGTTGAGCGGGGTAAAACGGACCGAACTCCTCTAGAGTTTTCAGCCAATTCCAGCGATGAAGAAAAAAATAAAACTTTTTCTCCTTCTCCAGAGTTCGAGTGGTTCGTTTCAGAAAGTTTTGTTCTGTTTCTTTTATTTCTCCTCCGTAGGCTTGCCCGTGAAAAATTGATTCAATTGACGAAACATCTGTTCACTTCCCAGCAGTGAGATAGCAAAAGAAATAGAACTGATGTCCATCTTGTTCGTCTTGGGGAAAAACGAAAACGTCCCTTTTAACTTGAGTTCCAGATTACATTACTCACATAAAAGTCTGCGAATGCATGATACTTTCTGTGGTGATAGGAGAACGATTTGTTCAAAAATGATGAGAGTGATGACGCTTAAGATATAGACGGTGATGCTTTAAGGGAAAAGCCTTTGCTTTGCCGATTTGTCAGTCGTTGAATAGAAACTTTTCAGACTTCTCCAGGGCTGACTGAAACATATAGGTAGTTTTTTTTTTAAAAAAAAGTTTGCATTTCTGGTACGCTGTGATGCGTGGCGTACAGTAAAGCCAAAAATAAGTTTTTCTTCATTCAGGTGTTTCTTTTCTATGCTAAGCAGGTACAGTAACAAAGAAAAAACTCAAAAAGTTTTGCAAACCAGATTTCTCTCCCAGCAAGATAAATCACTTGGCCTGATTTTTTTCTTTGTCCTTTCACTTCCATCTGAAGAAATTTGCGCTGCGGGAAAGCAAGTACAGTGACGACAAAACCAAAATAGTGATCCACATATTATAATTCTCCATTCGCTTTCAAGTAACGTTTCCATTCGTCACTAAACAATTTCATTTTATTTCAAGTGCTCTGCAAATTTGTTAATGGTATGCATACAAGCATGAATTTATCCTTCCTCTTAAGAAATAATTCGTCTTTCCATAAACGATGAATAATTATGAACAAAATTGCAAAAAAGTTTTGATCTTGCGGCTTAAGTCTTACTTCTAACTAAACAAAGCACGTTTTCTGGACATGTTGGTTGTGCAAAGGAAATATGCAATGTTTTGTAATAGTGTACAATTAAAACTTGAAATAATGATGACATGCAAAAAAGCAGAAGTTGTAGAGAAGTGCCAGAAAAGGGCAATAGAAATATTTTTTACTTATTTTTGGCATTTTTCTTGAGCTCAGCTTTACTTCTTTCTTTTGAAAGACAAAGGCAAGCTATACCACTGAGAAAGAGTGAAAGACATTGTTACTCTTGTCTTCCTCTTAGCATGTTATTTACAATGTAGATGGAGATGAGTAACCTCTCTTACGATCATTTAGCAGTAGGCGCTTTATTACTTTTTCGATGGTGCATTGTTTTATAGGTTTGCATATTTTCTTCATCTTTGACAAAAATGAAAGCAATGCATACATTTTTTGCAAAATCGTAAATAAAACTGTGGATTGACGATTAAGTAGACATATAAAATTGTGTACGCACACACACTAATATTATCTGCCTAAGTATATATTCAAATGAGTGAATAAAATGTGGCTCGGCTGCTGTGCCAAACCGGCTAGAGAGGATTAAAATGCTGCCGAAGGCATTAAAATACATTAGAATACAGCAGCAACGTCAGCGGCAGTTGCTGGTGCATTTTACTTGACCAGCGAAGAATGGTTAGGAGGAGGAATTATAATGCAGCAGTGGCAACAAGACAAATGTTATACACTCTAGAAAGCTCATCGCTGTGTAAGTAAGGAGAAGAAACAATTGACCCGGAGTTCAGCATTTTAATCAAAACAATGATGCAGACGAGACAAGCTGCATATCACATTCAGTCACATACACATCATATCGTATCACATCGCCTCGTCGACGGTTAAACTATGAAATGATACGCAGCAGTACTTGCTCGGTGAATTGGTGATGAATAGTAAGTAGCCTTACAGATTTTCCCGTCATGGATATCACAAGATGGTCATCCTCTTAGCAAAAATGCAAACATAAGCGACTTGTAAACTTAAAATTTGACATGTTGAATATCGCGTTGGAGGAGTTACAGTCAAGCTAGAGTCGCAATATCTTTTTAAAATACCTTCTGCTATTTCGTTGTCGTTGTCAAACACCCTATGTACTTTATTAATTCGGAAGAGCTGCAATGCATTGAATAGAATGCTGCTCCGAGTTAAGGAGATCTACGTAAACTAATGGGATTCGCAATCCCTCATTACTTTTTATTCGTCATTCCCAGTTCTTCTTAAACCAGAAGCTAGATTATTCGCAAAACAACAAGGGAAAAGCGGGTGCATTCCTTCGTGAAATGTTTGAGTCTCGACCGTGTCATGATCCGTATCATTACCGTCTTCATCATAAAAACAACGTCATTCCTTTCTCTCGCTCTTTCTTTCTGTTAAATACTTGCTTGACATTTTCATCAAGTCGATCATCGTCCTATCATGAGAGAGCAGAATGAATGGATGCTGAATTATTGCTGAAACAGTAAGGAAAAGTGAATGCGTTAGCAAAATGCGAACAATGCACCATCGCCTCATTCAACCCTGTGTATAAAACATGACATTATACAGTGATGGTGAAATTTAAAATCCAATGTTGTAAACTGTGTGTACTCGTATAAATTGATTAGACATTTTTACCATATTTCGGTTTCTATTAAATAAAATATCGAAATAAGTCGGTCAAAGTTATTCACTGTTTGGTTATATGAGTTTGTAACCCAGAAATGAAAATAAAGCGGAGAAATAAAGTCAGCCGGACATATTTGGAATTCTATTAAGTGGAAAATTCTCAAATGCTAACATGCATTTTCTTTTCCGTCTCAACTGTTAGCTGGTCTCCAATTTAATTCCCTACGATGCTAGTTACAGGGAAATTTATGTTTGTTTTGCCATCTTGCATGAGTCATATGCCTAAAACAAACAAAAATAATGTGACTCCTTCCTGCGGTTTATTAGTTAGAAGATGTTCTGGAGAAAAACGACTCTTGCTTTAATCCTCATTATGTGAAACGAAATAGGAAAAAGAGCCTTCTAAACGGAACTATCTTCCCAGCTTTTAGTGCTTTTGTTTCTGATACTTTTATAAATTTGCAAAAGAAATCATTTTACCGTATAAACAAAAGACTACTGCGTCAGAAACGAGTTGGCGAACACAAATGACAATTGACAAAGGGAAATAAAAGCATATTGAGACTAATGAACATAATATTTGGAACTCCTTTATGGAACTGCGTTGACCAGTATAACTTTGGAACCGTGAACGTGATCCGGTTCTAGTTGAAGCAGTCACAATTGTGAATCCACTTTTGATTCGCAGCGAAGGATTCTTACAAACCACTTAAGCTTGTAGAGTAACCAAAAGATATGTGTTCCTCTTGGAGCATGAACATTGTCACGTCACACGATGTACATTTTATAAACTTGTAAACTTTTCTCCGGGTTTTTACGGTTACTTTACGGGCAAAATTAGAAGCAGAAAAAGAGCAAAACTTTATTACCCTTGTCATATTACACGGTATACAGTTCTTGACGGCATATTTCCCCTCTTATTCTGCTGTCGGCAAAAAGGATAGGGAAAATCCTTTTTGGCAATGTCAAGTCACTTTTTGGCACACCGTCACCAGAGGGAATTGAACATGCAATGGTACAGAAATACTTCCTTACTTTGTTGCTTTGCAGGATCGCATCATCCTATTCAGTAATGATAAAACTAATAATAAAAACATAAAAACTAACAACTTAATGCCCGCTTGTTGGCTTATTTTATGTCTACGTATCCCATAAAAATATTAGTCTTAAACCGTATTTCAGATCCAACAGATTGTGCATCCGTATCACGACTTATCACACGTAAATTCTTGTTTGTAAAGCAAGTGCAAAACCTTTTTCTTTTTCATGCTCAGTTTTTTTCCAATGCAAATATAATACGCTTTAGTTAAAGCCCCTGTAAAGTATATTATTAAAAGTTGAAAAACAAATTAGCATAATATCGACTTTAGTGAGGCCATAATATTGCAACAATTGCCATTTTTCCTTTTGTAAAAAAATAATAAAGAGTGGGAAGGGAAGCATTTGTTTTACATTTCTGCCTTAACCTTCCTTACCTGTTTAAATTTGCAGATTACAGAGTCTTGTTTGTTAAGTCAGCGTCACTGCTGGTTATTGTCGGTTGATAAAAATTATATTACCCTGATGACCGGTCCTATATTTTGGTTACTAAATATTACATTCACTAACAAGCATATGAACAAAAGAACAATGCAGTACAATAAGAACTCACCAGTACAAGAACTGTGCAGTTGTAATGAAAATAGAAGAAATAAAATGATCTTTCATTTTATGTTTATAAATAATCAAAAAGATAGACAATGATTTTGCAGCTGCATTCGAAATAACAATAACAATAGAATGAAGAGAAAATATAAAAATTGACTTAACTGAAATTGGTATTAAAAGCAACTACACTCCTGGGGTTTAGACAGGTGGGAGGAAAGTTGGCATTGTTGTAAATTGTGACCCTTGGACTAGTTATTTTTGAATACTATTAATATAAAGGGTACAGTACAACTAATTGAGACGGACTTCAAAAAGTGAGTGTTTCCAATTTATTTTCCATTTCTTTGTCGTTATTTCGAGAACTGACCTGTTCCCCATTCTTGTTTTATTTTTAAGGATGCTTAACATGATTATATGATTTACATATTGCCAAGTTAATGTATCCAACAGCCAGAGAAATCATATTTGCTATTCTTTTCACTGACTGAAACATTTCGTGTAAGTGTAAACAATCGGATTATTCTAACATTTCAACAATTGATGTGGAATTTATGTAGGTTCTTGTCTACTACATTTTTATTGTCTTCATTTAAATTTTACGGCCTCGACAAGGAACCCCATTTTAATATCCTATGAACAGGAACTTTTATGACAACCCTGCAGTAAGTTCAGGGAAATTGGTGAAACTAAAAAACAATTTTCTCCTCCGATCTAAGTATATTACAGGTAAATTTTATGGTGCAAAAACAGTTAACGAATATTTAATGTGCTTAAGTAAATGTATTAGGAAAATGGATGACACCACACACATACAAGTTTTTCATCTCTCATGTTAGTAAACCTACTTTTGGTCGGCAAGTGTAAGCTTATAGAAATACAGTAAAGGAAGAAAAACTTTAACAATATGATAATTAATTACTTACACTTGCACACACGTTCAAACAAGAAAACATAAAGCAAACGAACAAGATATAGAGAAACATGAGTGCAATACTACAAATCCACCATCCACACCAGGCACTTTAGATTTTTTCTCAATATTTCTCATTCTCTCTCTCTCTGGTTTACTTGCGTAAGCAGTTCATTCATTTTTGTTCTTGTTGATGATGCTTAATGATTTACAGCCCATTAATTATTTTAAAAGTACATCACACACAGGCAAAAACAAAACGCCATGGGCAGTGAAATGGGCAACAAAAACTTTAGGGGACAACATTGTGGACAGCCAAATTGTCTTTTTACTAAAGTCATATTGTTTTGTCTTGTCTCTGCGGTTGGCTTTCAACAGAGAATTCAAGGCCCATTTTACACTTTTCACTTTACTTACTCATTTACAGCTTCGCACAACTTCCTCAAAATGTGTTCTAACCTGACAATGAATCAAGAAGCCCATTACTTTAATATTAATATTAATAATGATAATAGTTTGGGTGGTGGCTTAAGCAGTTTGAGGGAGTTTTTCACTTGGAATTGCTGTTTGCTAACTTACGGCGCTAAGGACCCTGCGAAATATAATAAAATTGCCGTCGGCAGCGGCGCCGTTACTATCGGTGGGTGTGCTTGACGCAAAGGAAGTTGGTGCAAAAAAAAGTAAGTGTAAAGACAATGGGAATGAGATACGTCTATAGCCTCGGTATGTACATTTGCAAAAATGACAAATGCACTGTAGAGCTCAGACTATGCTAAATAGGGTAAAAATCTAATGATACTGAGACTTGAGCACAAATTAAGAATTTTTCGTTCAAAAAATAGGCCATCCTGGTGAAAATGACGTGCACAACTCCACTTACATGAATTGGATCGAATAAGCTAAAAAGAGCGAGTTCCACTCGAGTTGTGAGTCAGAATGGCATTGTTCTCATTTTAGCCTCTGGGATTGTTGCAAGCGATACAGCTACCGTCCGTGCAGATAACGTTAGCAGTCCTACCGTCAGCAACTGAGTTATGCCAGAGATGAGCAAAGAAGGAAAAAGGAAGGAAATCAATCAATTTTAGTTGCTCTGCTCTGCCAAGTCAGAGCCAACATTAGTTGCAATGTCTTGTCATGTATGATTACAGCCATGATGATAGTAATGCTGACAATTATTTTGGCGCTTGTGGCATCACATTGAATAATTTTTTCGTTCGCTGAGTTCATTTCGCAGTACCAGTTCACGAGAGTAAAAAACGTCAATGAAAGAAAGTGGACCATGATGCAGAAAATCCAGACTGAAAACAATGAGCAGACGAACGACCAGCAAGTTATTTTTGCTGCCTTGTGGCAATATTGTTTTTATGGCACGCAAAAAAACTGTGCTATATTATATTATTCATCTTTCTTGTAAACTGTACACACAAATTCTCGGGTACCATTAAAGGTACTTGGTTGTAACGATGATGATGAGAGAAAGATGGTGTTTTCCCTTTTCTGATGACGATAATGATGATTATATGGGTAAAATGGTTCTCGTAAATTATCGGTTTTTTGGCCTTTTGCCTACTATTATAATAAAATGAGAGGGATGATGAGCACTTTTCTTTCTCTCTCTTCTCTCTGTTTGTATTTTACTTTTACACTTCCTTCGATGGGACCAACATCTCCTTCTCATAGAGCACACACACAGCAAGTGGTGTGGTGTCATTATTATGATGATGAAGCTTACGATGGCGGTGGTAGTGGTGTGATGATGGAGATGATGCGTGTGTAATAAAATGCAAACTAGCCCCCGGTGGTAGTAATATGGTGGTGTAAGCTTTGTTCTTTTCTGTGTGCAGCAATAAAAACTATTCCGCAGGTTTTTTTGCAAAAAATAAATGAAAATAGCTGTATCCGCAAGTACATGTACATAATGATATGGACACATCCATCCCAAATAAAGTTGGATTGAGCGATGCATATATAATCCGTATATATCCATATACCGCACTGACAAGTAATAGTAATTTAATGTAACGTGCTTTGGGCGCCTTTTATTTTTATCGCAAAAACACTTGTTCACTTCGCACAGAGGCCATTTAGAAGCACTGATTAGTGGAGTACGAAAAAAAGTGGGGAAGATTATCTTGTGATCGTCTTCACGAAGGACGAAGAAAAGGAGTTAAGGAAAATGAGAGGAAATAAGTGATGATGAGATTCCTTGCAGGAAGGCACGTTCATTTTTCCATTTAATAGTGACTGACTACTAATTTATTTTGCAGTGTTTATGTGTGATGATGGAAAGAAAATGAGCCGAGTTTTTCCCCATTGTATTATTGATTAGGATAGCGTACATTATATAAATTCGAAATGCATCTTGAAACACAGAAGCAGTTGGTTTTTGTGTGAGAAGATAATGTCGTTGCTCTTTTCTTGTAGTTGTGCCTCAAATGAAAAACTTCTTTTGATTTGCTTTGTTTTCCGTTTTTACTCATTGTTATTTTGAGCTTGTTTTCATTCTACTCCACCCTTTTCTTCTTTCCCCTTTTCAAAACAAGGGGGTGTTCAAATTTCTCCTGTCAAAAAATTAATTATTCCACTTACATTTTTATTTTGCTTGAAATTGAAAAAGGAATGGATGTGGGGTAGCCTGCTGCATTTTCATCTTTATACGAGTTTTTATAAAAATAGGGGAGTGATGATGATTCTGCAGTTCTTTTACTTTTTTAAATTGTTATTTGAATAATAGGTATGGATGACCAAGTGCGAAAGCAAATACATACTGTACGTACAACCTACTACGAGTTGATTTCATTTTATTGAGTTCGTAATTCGAGGATGATCAATTTTATATTGTTTACATTAGAAAGAAAAATTGAGAAAGATCAAACACCAATTGCTTAAAAATATTTTGTCGAGGGCAAAGTTGAAAGCAATGTGTTCCCCATCACGCTAGCGGACTAACTAGTTTTTATATAAAATGTTAAAAATATGCTTTGAGTCAATAACATAAACTGGGATAGGGGAGTGAGAAATGAAAATAAAAGTAATCATTTAATCATACGAATCACTATGAAATAAATGTTCGTGGTTATAAATCTAGTTTTATATGAAGCTGGTTCTTTAGAAAAGTGGAATAGTTCAAAATATATGAAGCGTAGTAATATTTAATAAAAGGAAAGCAAAGTTTATTGTTATGAAGTGGATGAGAGAAATGCTGCTTTCTACCACCACCCCAATCGCTGTTCATAAAAAAGGAAGCTCATGCCATGATCTTGGCGGTGGTCCTACTAGGGAAACCTTTGCTTAACGTGCAAAATATTTAATCCTGTTTTTTAGCTAGAGCACAGCAGTGTAGAAGTTGTAGTATCGGGTTTCGTCTTGCCCGTTGATTCAATCTCATCTATGAAATGCATAAAAACCAAAAAAGTGAAGTCAATAAAGACAAATTGGCCTAGAGAAAAGGAATGCGTTGAACTTTTGCTATTTTTTGTCATTTTTTCTCTAAAACAGTATCAGTTCAACCTCATGTTTGTATGAAGGTTTTGCATGGGTTTACCGTATCTGCAATGTAATCCGAGTTACTTTTATGAAATATATGAATATGACTTTTTGCATAGCACGTCCGTAGTTGGTCTGTCGGTCTTAAAAAAGTATCTCGTCTTTTTTTTCATAAAATATAAAATATCTAAGTATTTTTAGAAGCGAACACTCCGCGTTTTAGTAAAACATACATATTTTCACTCTCGAACCAACATTTTAGTAAAGTATATAAAAATTCCTTCTCTTTGCTAATAAAAATTGCTTCAGGACAGTGCATACTAGGTTGGTAGTGTGCTCAGGTCAGATAATCTTATTATATTATACTGTTGGTGTCCATAAATTTGGAAGTTTATGATGATAGTGCAGCAAGATACTTGTTCGTACAGCCATGTATGTTGTGAACTGAAATATAATACTTGCACAACTTGCACAGGTAGAAAAACAACGCACGCAAGTGTTTGCATGCACTTTTTAAAGGTAAATTTTTATATTGTGCCACAAAATGCAATCATAGGGAAACACGAAAAATGTCATGAATCTTTTTTTTCTGTCGACTTCTTCTTTATCGTGTACCACGTATCGAAGTCTAAGCTGACATAATTGGCAAAGGCTCGGATGTATGTAGGTATGTAGTTTCATGAGAAAAGTTTGTTAAAATAAAAAAAGTATAGGTTACTGGCGGAACATGTCTCCTTTCCTGTCAGACTATTAAAGTTACAGCTATTAAAACCAAAAATATCATGTCAGTATAACTTTAAAGCTGTTGGATTTTGGGGAAACCCTATTGATAAATCTACTACTGCCAATAATAGTTTATTTTACAGTTGTGTCTAGACACCAGACCTACCAAAAACAAGAGAAGCACTGGAAACATAATTTAATTGAACGTTTCTTTTTGAGTCTTACTAAGTTTAAAATAATTATTGACCCATGGGAAGTGTAATCGATAAAATGGCAAAATACCGTAGCAAATGAGCCTTGATAAAAATCAATATCCTTAAATGAATAATTTAATTAACTCGCCTGCTCCCAATTAAATTTAAGATGAAACCCTGTAATATCTCGGTGTATACCATTTTAACATGTTTCTTTTTGTTTCATTTTCAGGTAAAATTTTCCACTTCCAGACGTCCTCAGCTTTGTGACACCTGCATGCAACTTACTTATCTCTGTGGCTATTCTAAACCAGAACAAGGTTATCCAAGTTTATCTATGGATCGATGTTTCAACGGTACAAATAGTAGGACTATCTCGCAATATTACCAACTTTAACTTTTCTCTTTTACATTCTTACACCTTACACAAAGTCGGGTTTGACTGTTTTTTAAATCGTTTAACGCTTTGTGTCTTGTGCAAATGCACAAGATTTTCTGCATTTATCTTGATCGCTCTCGACTTTCCGTCAAATGCCACAATGTAAAATGTTATCTTTCTACTTCAGCTTCGCACCCTTCGAATTACTGCCCTTAACGATGATGGAACATTACACGATAAAGCGATAGGGTCAAGTTTAACACTAGTAGGCACTCATTCTCGTAATTTTCTCCCAGTACTTAGCGCTTTGTTCTGTCTCTCTTCTTGTAAACACTTTGTACACAAAAGCCTTAAAAATACAAAGTGACAAGCACTAAATCATCAAGTTATTATTGTTACTGTGTGTGTGAAACTTTTACTGTGTGCAGTAACATTCATCTATGTAAATGAAAAGAAGCAATTTCTGGTGAGCTGATAAGAGAAAACAAAAGTTGAGTTTCTGAGAGAGAGGATGCTGTTATTATTATTGTTGTAACGTGCGTGTGCGTGCGTACTACTTACAATAAAACGCGTGTGAAGATATAAAATAAAGTAGATATAATGCGTAAAAATGCATACGTTATCATTTAATTTTCGGATGATGATTCTTTTCTTTTCCACGGAACCTATAAATTTCTAATTCTAAGAAAGTGGAGGCACGAATGTGAAAAAGAATAAACTCATGAGTTTTTACTCCCGTTGTGACAGCAAGTTACATTACGCCACTGGTTGGTGTGACTTGTGATGTGTGTCCGACCATCGAAATCATCCGACGATGACGAATACAACTACCATGTCAAGATACTCATCTTTTCTTCTGAGTTTCTCACTTTATACTTTGTAAAGCTTGCCTACAATTTATCTGTCATATTACATTATCAAGCGAAGCCGGGTTGCCTTATTATTTTTATTTTTCTACTAGAGGAATAAAAACAAGCATTAATCCAGGAGCGTTAGTATAACAGAGCAAAAGGCCTTTTCTCACTGTTTCTCTATCTCACAGCAGTAAGTGGACGCATAGTATCAAGAAGAGAGAAAATCAGTTGGTTTGGTTCCCTGGAGGGGTTCTTCCGCTTCTTTGAAGGAGCATAACGCAACATAAGAAAAGAACAAGAAATACAGAGTGAGTGAGGAAGAGAAAAATCCTTTTCCATCTTCCTTTTTGAAAAGGAGCGAAGGGAGATCTTTAGCTAGTTTTTTGATGCTGCTTTTTCGCTTTTTGCTTCTTTTTCTCTTTCCTGCCACTCACTTCACAGAAAGAGTCGCTTCGCCCTGCTTGCAAGACAGTGTGTTCTGCGGTATGCTTTTATGTGAATGGCTTCGAGCTAAAATGTGCAAGACGGATTTTCTCTCTCTAATTTGATTCCTTCTAACCTAATTTGCTACTTGAGTTGCCCTTTTAATCTGAGAAATCTCTTAGAAGCTACGAAAGTTACTACCGCTGCTACTTACGCTACAGGCTTCAATGAATGCATCAACTGAACCATCCGCAGTTAGTGGGAAAAGCAAATAAATAGCAACACACTACATAATGCAAGTGCTATAGGCTATAGCTCGTTCTCTTATAACAACCATGCCAAAAAACATGCATCACTGAAAAAAAAATCAAAATCCCCTAAAAATGAAGCAAGAGGAAACTGCAGGTATTTGTTCGGTTTATTTTTCATTATTCTCTCACCTCACCCCACCTCTTTTGTGCACAGACAAAAAAAAACTACTTGATAATAAAGAGAAACTGACAATACGTTTTGACCACTCCAGTTCAGTTGGTTGGTACATTTTATACAACCTTGTCGTGAATGTTATATTGTTTCCTGATTCATAACACCATCTAATGCTTGTGGACACTGCTTTTTCTCACGAGCAAAGTTGGGAGTAGAAGGATACAAAAAGAAGTTTTTTTTACACGGAAACAGTGGTCATTGTTCAGAAGACATTACGACAATTTACAAGAAAAATGCTCGCAGATTCACTTTTTCATCACATTGAGAAAAGTGGTATTAATAGAGCCTCGGCAGAGCTTGAAAGAGGAAGGCTGGGTGCTTTGACATTTATAATTGCATCGTAGCAGGTTCATTTGTCTCAACGTGACATGTCGTCACCGAGAAGGCGAGAAGCGATTCGTGTGGGAATGTGCCAAGAAAGTCGTAAATGTCGCGTAGTGCAGTAGCTTCTTTTTCATACATACATGTTGATGAATAAACGGATTTTAATTAAAGTTTGTGCTTTCCTCATTCAACTTATTTCTGCCATATAAAGTCAATCTACGCGCTTCCTTCTCCTGCCATTCAAGCGAAAATAAAATCAAAATTGTCCTTTTCGAGACGCGTCTGCCTTTTTTCGCGGATGCGTGATGGGCTCGAAATTGTTCGATTATTCAGAAATGTGCGCATACAAATGCCCTGATGAATATGCGGGGCTATGCTTTTGGCTTCTTAAAATCATTTTGACTAGACAGAATAAGCTTACCTATTTTTAAACACCTTCAAGTCAAAAAAGGAACAAATTGATCGATGAATGGGAGATTATTAGAATTGCAGTTGGTACGCTGTGATTGTAAAGGTTCGGTGAAGAATAAATTCCGCAATTCGATGAATTGACCGCCGTCATCATCATCGTCATTAAACCGATCACGTTCGAAAAGGGGGATGAACAACACTGACAAAGAAAAATTTCTGCATTTTCACCTTTCTGCTATAATCAGCGTTCAACGAACGGGCAGAAAGGATTAGAGAGAACTGATCAAAAATTGGCATAAGAATACAGCGATAAAAGTGAAAAGCAGAACGGATTTTAGAAACACAAAATGGCAATAATAAAAAAGAAGAATACATTTCTGTTGTCCTTTCTTTTGAATCGCATGGATCATTGTAGCTCTGTTGTGTTAGGTTTAGATTGCATTTTTTGCGCTTTCAGGAAGCAATGACTATGCCCAAAATCGATTGCTATTAATATTTTTTGCCCCAGAGGCGTAGGTTTAGGTATATTAGGATGGGTTTTGCAAATGGGCACGTGAAAGTTTGGTAAAAATACTTAACTACGCACAGTCTTTAAGGACTCACTCTTTTCTTCTACATCGGTAGTTCGCTCGCATCCGTTTTTTGTTAGCAATGGAGTCCGTGCGTAGATTTTTGGTTGAGATTGTAGCATTTTTTGTAATTTGCAAAGAACTAAATAAGAGGAAGTGAGATAAGAACGTGCATGCAAAATGCCTTCGTTTATTTTTTTTATTCGCGCTGTTGAGGGTTCAACCTAGATGATGAAGGTGGTTACGTACAATTCTGGTACTGATGTAATGTAAGGACAGGACAGGCTAAAGACGCAGAACCGAAGCTAACTGTTTAACTCCCATGCTTAGAATTTATAAAATATACAGAACTATCGATATCGACACAAGTAGTTTTCAATTGTAAAGGAAAATCAGTATACATACGTATATAGACGTATCTATTTCCATTCATAAAAACAAATAAAAGTTGCTCGAAACTAAATGTTGGAATGCATTGCTTTATGATTCTTCTCAATTTTTACTTTAGATAATACATTTTCTACTCCTGTTCAAAATAAAGGATCGGCGAATGATATTAAAAAATCAAAACACTTGCTGCTCCCAAACCGACCGCTGCGCTTGCAAATAAAAAGATTTTTGCTTCAAGCCACAAAGAGTTAGCATGTGAAGCCCAACATTGCAAACAATTTTATTGTACATTATTGTCCAATGAATCGATCAATTTACTGATCATTATTTTATATCCATAAAGTAAAAGTTGGTCCAATTGTTTTATTTATTTGTCTGCATTCGACATTTTTCAGAGGGAATCGGAAGTAAAATAATCAACTTGTCTTGCCTTTCGCTAACTACCGCAACTAGTTTTAATTAAAGATGCAAAGTGAACAGAATTGGGTATCTTTGACACAAACTTTATTAGAGATGTTTCCTGTTTTAGAAATACAAATAATAAGAGCTAATGCAGAAAAAAAAACTGATTTCGTACGGAAAGAAAGGCCACGCCCTTGTTGCCTTAAGTGGAACTTTTAATACATGCTTCAGAAACACAAACGTACGCCCGGTTTGTTAGCTCAGAGTACAGTTTGTGAAAGCGATCGTTAAACTAGCATTGCTAAAGCAATTGGATAATACACATCCCTTTAAAACGTGAGATTTGTACCCAATTGAATATTACTAGTCTCACTAATCTTGGTGGACAGACAAGAAGTCAAGCAGAAAGACGAGAAAGGATTAGGATCATGTCAAACGATTACTGCACGCTATTATTATAACTTTTATCAGATTATTATTTTAATACTCATTTTTTTATTTTCTCAAACTTGACATGTAATCTGAGGCAACGGTTTTACTAGGAAGAAAATCAGTGCAGTTTCACCGTATTAAAGTTGCAAATTGCGGATTGCTTTGATGATAAACAGATTAGAGCAGGTAAAACATTGCCGAGCGTGTGTCTGATAAGATGACGTGAGTGTGCATTTGCCTTGTATGTACCCGTAAAATGCAATAAAACACACAAACCATATAGTTAGCTGTCAGATGTACCGTTACAATAAACAACAGGAGCAGCTCCGCCGAGTACAAGAAAGTGCCTCCTTCCTTTTTATTTAAGCTCATACCACTCAACACTATGCACAATATCTGTATCAGTACCATCATCGTCACAACGAAGTGTACTAATAATTGTGGATCGAAGTAAATGAACTGCAGAAAATAGTGACATGAGAAGGCGGAGGCAGGAAAGCAATATTATTCAACAAATTTGAAAGAAAGCCACACGTATCAGTGCATCATGTAGGCTAAATTACGAGTGTAGTTTGCAAACAGTTTGTACTTTCCATACTTCATTCTTGTTGAATAGGTCATATAAAAATGTAGAAATAAACAAAGGAATCAGAATCAGAACCAGGGTTCAAATCACCCTGTCTTCTTCAACCTGTGCCCATTTTGTTGTTGCGTGTGTGTCGTAGCATCAAATCAGCATCAAAAATGATTATGCCTCAGTGGACTAATATAACAAAAGTAATAAAACATTAATATGTTTGTAGCACCAGCATTTGAATGTATTCAGTGCTTATAGAAAAATACAAATAACATTGCAATAAAAACAAATCTAACAAGTAGTACGAATGATGATGATCACCGCCATCATCATTCTCTGCGAGGATAATCGTCGTAACAATAATAAAGCAAGCAAAAAATGTTAATAAAAGTCAAATGGCAAGTTGGCTACTGCAATTGATTCGATACATATTTCTTTCTCTTTTCGTCTTACGTTTAATCTGGCCAAAAAACAAGAGAGAGGGCCACGAGAGATGATGAGAAAACAGGTTTTAAAAAACAATTTTTATATTACTTCAAAAATGCAAAATATGCCGTGAATGTGGGAAGAGTAGTATAAGAAGCGTAACGTAATGCAATCTTCAACCCCTCGTGGAAGCGAAACGAACAAGTAAACCAATAAATATAGCATAGTTTTCGCAAAGTAAACTGTTGCTGCTGTCGTTAATCTTTTTGACACAAGAAGAATTGGATATTGTTGAGGAAGACGTATGTCTGTGTGCGATGGCACATTAATAATAATAATAAAAATACAGGTTAAGATGCAATTGTTAATACACAGCAGCAGGTTACAAAGACACAAAGTCTGCAGCTGTGTACCAAGAAGAGTATCTGAATCTTAAATCTCTCCTCCAATGAAAATGGTACTGTGTCCTCATGCTATTTTGTATTTTCTTCATCTCCTAATGGTCACAGCAACTATGTTTTGTTGCTGTTGCTGGGTCAGAGAACAGTTAACTTTCTTTATTCCTGTCTTTGCAAGCGATGATAATACAAGTAAACATACTTACCTCTATGCACACACATTTCGCCACGGTATGAAATTAAACGTTCAATTTACCAAAAAGTCATCATATCATTCTATTCCGATTCAATAGAGACAGTCATCAGAGGCAGAATTCTCGAGGAAGCGCTCACAGCATAACAAGAGATCATTTAATATATTTTGTTGAAGATGAAGATCAGCATCACCATGAGACGTCACAAAAGAAAAGATTGTTCATCTCTCGGTTCTTCTCTACTTTATAAGCTTATTGCTTAAGCCTACCTGCTGTTACTCTGATGATGACGGTAAAGATGAGCATCGTCTTCGTCGTCATCATCATCAACAATTTTGGCTAGCTGACTCACTGGCATCGTCGCAGGATTGGCGTTAGCAAAAAAAGTAATACATTCATGTGCAAGTAAATAACGGGAAAATGAATTGTGTTTTCTGCTCACTTTAGTGAGAATTCAGACCTGCATTGTGGTACTGCAGGTGAGTGGAAAAATAATTGTCCCCAGTGGTCATCTCAACTCTCATGTAATCTTAATAGGATTGACTGTGATAGTGAGGCAAAGGAATTTGCTACTATTTAAGCGCCTTAATAGCATTGGCAATGGCTCATGGTCAAATGTATATCTTGAAATAAACAAGAGGAATTGTTAACAGAATGAGGTTGACACACTTACTCTTCATCGGTTACTGCACACATGACTTTAAATATTTAGTATACCTAATTCACTAAATATGCTCAATTGATGTCCACACAGAGGGGTAAGAAGAAATATACATAGAAAATAGAGAAATGTAGTTATTTTTCGGGTTGCAAGCAACTCAAGAAAAGAAAAATTAGGAGACTCGCACAATTATTCACCAAAAAATGTACTGCTCTAGTTTCTGTGTTAGCGTGGACCGTATGTTCCAAAACCAATGTGGTAACTGGTGTAAAATTCAAATATGGTGTCACCAGAGCAAGGAGAAATATAGTTGCAATTGTTTCCTTGAAAGGCGGAAGAAAGTAAAACAAGAGTCCTTCCGCCTGCTGCAATAATAACGAGAAATGATGCGGTTGTATTTTACAGCGTAGGAGGGTTACTTATGCTTATTATTATTATGGTCTTTAGAGTATTTACGGCTCAGTGGCAGTGGGAACTGAGAAAGCCAAGTAAACTTGGGTTAGGGGAAATGGGGACCTGAACGAAGGTTATAACAAGAGAGTACGAAGAACGTTTTGTGGCGCAGTAGTAAAATAGTATCTTTCATGGAATGGAAAAGAAAATTATTATTACTATGGGATGGGTGACAGAGTAAGAAAAAGTTATTATTACGAGGCTCGTTTCTCACTCAAGACGCTTCTGCCTTTTATATTGGAGGAGGACGGGGAGGAGGAGGTGATGTGGTGCGGTAGGTGGTAATAGGAGTGAAGTAGAGGACATGAAAGAATGAGCCGGAAATATGTTTTATATTATACCCACTATATCCCTATTTTAGAAAACTTTTCATGTGCATATGGTTAAAAAATCTCCGGTCTGGGAGGAATTTTTATGAAAATGAGCAAATAACTGTCACCAGTTTTATGACAATTTATGCATAGCACATAACAATGGCTGGGCTGAATGAATGCATAAAAATGAAGAAACGGAGGGAAAAAATGTCCACACGGAATACCATTTAGTCAGACTAACGTAGCCAAAACGTATTACCATTTATAATAACAGAAATAATATAAATACATAACTTTTCTCGCTACACTCTGCGCCGACGAAATATATTATATTATATTAATTATGTACCTGGCGCCCACACAGTTTTCCTGATAGTAAAACTACGAAATTCGCACCTATAAAACTATTATATTATACGCTTCAATATTTTTATAGCTTTGATTATAACTTTCTGTCCCTCATTTCTTCGCATTTCTTGTACGTAATCCGTTATAATAACAACAATGCAATGTGGGGATGTTATTAGCTCAAGTAAAGTGTAAATTTTCGCGAGCACATAAGCGTCCATCGATGTTAAGTGGTAGAACGGAGCGACCTGCTTTTGCAAATTATGGATAAAAGACATTTGCAAAAAATATTAACACAAGGAATGTCTGTGTATGCTGTGAAGTATGCTTTTGAACAAATCTGCTATACTCACAGCAGCCACAAAAAGGTAATAAAAGGTGACCTCCCTGTTTAATTTTTTGAAGTGCATAAGAATTTTCTCCTGATCCCGACGGTGGCAGTGGCACCGTCTCAAATTCTCATTTCTATTCATGTTTTACTTCAATTGTATTTCAGTGGTGTGATGAGGTCGTCGGTCGTACCATTATGTGGTTGACGGAGAAAAAAAGAAGGGCAATATCGGTATTACCGTCATTATGACTTGCCAGTACTACACTCTTGATACAATTACGATTGCGGCTTTTTTCAATTTTTATTACCACGATTGCAATTTTTCTATACAATTCCAATAATGGGTTGAGAGTGCAAGAACTAATATAAAAAATCCTCTCTGATTTTCCTTCTCTCACCAAAGAAATGAAATATTTGCGTCGGCTTTATATATCGGCAGCATAAGCATCCAGAATATATCACACATTAAATATAGAATTCAGTTTGTCTATTACAAAATTACAAATGGACTATGAGTGAATGTGGAAAATTGGGTCATTACATTAATAAAATCTATGATTTCATTGTGATTGTAAACTTTCCCCGAAGCTAAAATGCACATGTTAATTTGCACTTGACTCAATATTTCATAGATTGTATTGAGTAAAGTTATAAAACATAGACATATAAATAAGACTAAGACAATGTTGCTTCGACGCTGACTTTATTAACAGTGAACTTGCTTTGATTGTTATGTCTCCCAAAAAAGTCACAACATCAATATTACCTTTAAAAGCGAGTGTAGCTGCTACTGCCAACTACAAAGCAAAATGAGATTCATAGTTCAGGAGTACGGTAAGAATGCATTGTGGTCAAAAACGCATTTCCTTTAGACTGCTTTAGGCATAGACAGCTCTGTTACAGTGAGCTCTTAAAAACTTCAACGGCAAGATAATAAATAATGCATGAACTTTTTTTATATTATGATGAATACCAAAAGAGGAAGAAAGGATGACGTCAACTAATTTTTAGCAACACATTGTGTTTCGTACTCATCCTACTGTTCCAAACATTTCACTACTGCTAGCGTTATCCTGGCCAGTGAAGAAGACAGGTCATAAAGCAGTTCTTTTGGTATTATTACTCATGTGGTCGGGTGGCTGCGTGGCGCGGTTAATCGGGTCTTTTCTTCTTTAAAATTATATACTATTATGGGTTCAAGTAAGTAAATAACTTACCATGCAATGTCTGTATAAGGTTATAAACTTGATATTGTCATAGTCGAACTCATAATACGTAGTGCATTTATGCTTTACGGAGATTTCGGCCTGTATTTCATTTCGTACTTCACTTTTCACTTTACGCATTATCTGTTAGTACAATGTATTATTCCTTCTCAGTAAAAAATATAGTCTAGTATTTTATGACATCTTCTCTCTTACTTATAAGGTTTTAGTATTGCTCGCTCGTACTGCATAGCAGAGAAAATGTTGCTTGATGATACGCCTGTTCATGTAGTTGATGCAAAACATGATCAATGAAATTTTTATGAAAATCTTGACCCGGATATTTTTTACTTTCTTATTCCTTTCTTCGTCTTTGTTCTTTTTTGGTTTATGAACTTGGGTTTGACATACATTCTTCTAGTAGATGCATCTCTCCATTTTAAAATATTTACTTTTTCATTACTATCATCGGCTCACTAGTAAGAACAGTAGCAAATGAGATACTGTCCGAGTTGCTGAGTATAATCATAATCTCCTTTTCCGTTGGGGAGACGGACATCTGCACTCAGGGAGTTATAAGATTTATATAAAGCATTGCGAAATAAACGCAAGAGGAAATATTCGTCGATGTGACAAGTTATAAAGTGAAATGAGCCAAATGAAGATGAAACTGAACACTAGGGCAGAAAAATGGGAGAGGTCTAAAATGTTTTTTTGTTTGTTTGATGGACTGTTAGAAAAACAAGCAAGCTCAGCTCACTTCTTATTACGTCTCCAATTTTTGATATATAAAAATTTATGATACGATCCATTTTATTATTTTCTTCTCGAGATCCACTAAGTCATTATCATAATAGAGGGAGGGAGGAGAAAACTGAAATGTATGAATGAATGAATAAAAAGTTATTTTATTTATATGTTTTGAAAGGAAGCCAAAATACTGCAATAATAACTTCAAGCCAGTCTCAGGAGTAGAAAATATAGTACGAATCGACAAAATGAAACAAATTCGAAAAATATTGTTTCGAAAAGTATATTGCATTTTTGAAGAAAAAAAGAATTAGATTCGAGGAAACTGGTTTTGATTTTTCAAGATGAGATTGGGAACGGTATAAAACGCGACTGCTGTCGAAAGAATGGACAAGCGCAAAAAAATATGTCGACTAATGCCCACAGGTGACAATCATAAAGTGTCAAGAGTGTTGTTACTTTTTATTATTTGTTATTATTATCATTATTATTTGCCATTTCCTTTTGTGCACTTCTATTGTTTGCTTTATCTTATTTGTGCGAAAGACTTGCCCGTATTGAAACGAGTCTCACTATTCCGATTATTTCAACAAAATTCAAATTGAAGTACAAGTGAGCTGACAGTGCAAGTGCAGGACAGCAGAAGAGAAATGGAAGCCACCGTGTAAATTCGATTTGAAAGTTTTATATATTTCCTTTCTAAAATATTTTAGAAAAAGTGCAAGATTGGCTTAGTTGTGTCATGTATTTTTACAAGAATGACATCGTCATCATCTCTCATTGTGTTCTGACTTGACAAGAAAATTGTGATGATTTTGCCATTGCATTTCTTTATTGCAATTTGCTCAAATAACAAACAATACCAACGCTGCATTGTGGATAAAGTGAAATAAAATTGTCAGCATTCCTTATATTTGATTACTTTAAGACGACAAGTGTGGACGACACGGTTATTTGTAAGATGTCACTGACACATTTAAAATGTTTATTCTGGTTTTTTGTGCCGGTATTTCTAGGTTTTGTGTGGGTGGGCAGGTTAGTTTTGCTATATTTTCTTTTACTTTTGGGGTTTTCAGCTTTGAGAAGCAAAGTAAACAAATGAGAAATGAACAACGATCTGTCCATATGTCAGAGAAAACACAAGAGGAATATGAAATTTGTCCTGAAACAAATAGTCGACGAGCGACAACGCATGCATCATCTTTCACCACAGACACAGTGCGCTTTTCACACGCCTGCTCTTTCCCCCTGATATCTATGTATTTATGCATTCGAAAGAATATCGGAAAACGCCAAGTTGTGAAGTTTTGAATGATACATGTGATGCAAAACGCAATGTAAATGCTAATACAATCGAAAATTTCCAAAAGACCTGTGAGTAGTTTTCTCTAAGATAATACATACATACATACAGCGTTTCATACACCTATGAAAAAGTAAAAAAGGAGATGTGCTTCGTCAAATAGTTTACATGCATGGGATATCTGTCAAACAGGGAAAATTTTATGCATGATTTTTGTCTCTGTATTTTTGGGTGTATTTTTTTCTTTTCCTTGCAGAAAATACAGGCTGCACAAAAACGAAAAACGAATAAAAATGTAAGTTTGTAACTTGTTACCTACTTTTGTTGAATTTGAATGAAGAACTATAAAGGAGAAGGGAAAAGAAAAAGGAATTGCAAATGAGTTGACAGGTGGTAAATACATTACTTACTTATGTATACAAGGTAGTTTAATGCAATATGATGTAGGCACGGTTTTATACAAAAGGCTTATCAAGTTTAGTCATGTATTGTAAAAGTCAAGCCTTCTCCGTAGGCATTTTTCAGAGGGAAAGGATGGTCGAGACGGAATGACGTTGGTGGCTTCTTCTTCGGCTCCGCTCTATTCTTCTGCTGTATGATGTTACATGACAGGAAAACAAGAATAAGAAAAGAGTCGATTTTACAACGCCAAAGAAGAGGGGCTCCAACGGCAAAACAAAAAAGAAATACTGAAAACAAGGGAAATGCAAACGAATCGATGTTTTTTTGTATTATTTTCATGTGGCACGCGGCATGGAAATATGTTTTATCCAAAAAGTGTAATGTCAGACTTGTTGGAACACGGAGACATAATGAATGATAAAATTATGATAAGGTGAAAAGGGGGAAATACCGAAAGTCTGAAAGCGTCTCAATATGAAATGTACCGTGAAATATTAATGAATTCTGCAAAAAATTGTGTAAGGAAATAAAACGAGCCGTAACGTGCCTCCGTCTTAGATTGCGATAACCAGAATAAAAAATGTCAGCTTTCAAGGAACGGAAAGGAAATTGGGTTACGGTGACAAAAAATGTATCAAGTTACTTGTACGCTGTCAGAAAAGATGGTAAGGTGAAATGAGATTGAAATAATAAAGTGCCGTCAGTTAGCAAGTCTGCCTGTCACCTCTGAAAACGAATACCACCTGATTTGAGTTCTTACTTATCCGTGTTAAAAAAGTACTCAGTTTGGGAGTCGCAGTCTGCGACTCGCAGACAGAGTCATCCACCTACTTCCATTCCTGTCAAGATTTCGTTACATTTTTTATCCTGTGTCTTCATCCAAACATGTTAATTAACAGAGAAAGGGCACGTAGACTCATGTAATGAAACTAAAGAGGTTTCGGAAAAGTAGATCTTGCTCAGGATTTGTCTTCTCTGTTCTAGAAACTGATGCATTATCATTGTCACCAAATAATCAAGATCGGATGACTTACCCACATTTCTGCCTTAGAATATTAGTAGAATATTACAAAGTCCTAGCTTTAAAAGCATAGTATGATGATAAGACAAGAAGAACATTAAAGTTACGGTCATATCATCTGCATCTCTGATCTTGTTTAATGCAGGCTGTTTGGTATCTGGTACCTGCTTGGACGTCCTATCTAATAAAGTGTGATATCCCTAGCTATCTATTATGCTAAGTTTTTTAAGAGAAGAGAAAGAGAAAATAAAAATGTTAATCAATTGACATTGTGAGTGTGACAGGGTACTGAGCACACTAAACTGAATATTTAGCTGTGAACATAAAGGGGTTACAAAATTTTACGGACTGAATAACGAACGTCAAAGTATACTAAAGTTACGTGTTCACTGTTCACAATTTGAATCAGATACAACTTAAAAGATGCAGTTGCTTTGCAGGAGCACAAGAGCAGGAGGATAGGTTACAAGATCCTGTCAAAAAGTCATCATAAAATGCTGGCTAATCATCGTCAGCGTCAGCAAATAGCGATTTCCTCGACTCGCAACTCTTTAAAACTAGTACATGTGTCTAAAGCGTAGTCACAGGTTTTTCCCAATAAACTACAACGACTGGTTAAGTGAGTCTTGGTGGCTGACTGGATAAAATATGTTAAAGACGGAAATTATGTGACAATTTCTCCCATTCAACTTAATTACATTATTCTTCCTACTACAGCCATAAAGAAAGTATATCACCATCACCTTCCTCTACAAACATCTTGATTCATATTTTGTCTGAATCTGAGCATTTAAAGTTTGTAAAGAAAGAAACCTCGATCCTCATGATGATCACGAGAATGGAGAGTAGGAAGGAACAATCAACTTTTTTTCTGTTGAAAAAGAATTTGAACAAGAAGATCACGTTTCATTCTCTCCTCTTCTTAATCAGTCGCTCATGATTTTTCATGAGATAACAAGTGTATGAAAAGGAAGGAAAGAGTCATAAAAATTGGGAGACAGGTTCAAAATGAAGAGGTAAAAGAGAGTGCATTAGCAGTATATGGTATATAGTATCAGGTACAAACTTGACTAAATTTGATACTTGCCTTCCTTCACCAAACTCCACTAGTCTCCGTTTCTCTTCTCATCATCGTTATTACTATCACCATCATCATTATTATTATTTGTCACTGTGCATCTTATGATGCATCGTTCTCGTGTAAAAAGGGCGATGTAAGCCAGTAGGGAACTGGGGTTGCATGCACTTGTCTCAGTTTAACCATACCTCGTGTTATTATTATAGCGAGCGTAAAAGTATACGTTATGAGAGTAATTTCATATAGAGTGCAAAATGCATCTTTCTTTTTAGGAGAGAGCAAATAGGTTACTAAAGAAGTGATAAAAAGCACTGTGCTTCATGCTGCGTGAATAATGCAATAAAGTGCAATGTATTACATGACTAAATTAACACGTTGGAAAAAAATGTCAGGCAGGTGCTTAATGGCGTGACTGTGCTCTCCTTCTTTCTCTTTCAGAATCAAAAAGCAGTAAATTCGTTTTTGCTCATTTATTGCCTCTCGCTGCGTAGATTACTGTAAATGAGCCTAGCCAATTAAGTGTACAAAGCTAAAGAAGATGCACTTTTTGCTGCATAGCACGAGGCGAAATGAGAGTAGCTCTAAACGAGAACACAAGAAAGCATATTTAAGAGTTAAGAATACCAGCGTGTCGACAACTCATTATTGCTTCCTTTAATCGTATAACTGATGTTGACAATAATGGTAATGACATTCAGGAATCAGGAGTGTAGGTAGCTGATAGCTAAGCATTACAAGGACTTAGGAGAAAAATTCATTACATATGAATCATGAGATCAAGTTCTGTTTTGTGGAAATGACCTAGTTTTCTCACGACTACTCTAATCCTACAAATTGTATTCCCTTCAAAAGTGGAAACGGAAATACAGTGGTATTGTAAGCTTATCAGTTATGAAACGTATGCAGTTTTTTAACTTTTGGTAATAAAAGTCAACCGGCAGAAAAAACGCTAGCCGGTATATTATACTTAAACTTTTACACTTTTTGGTTCACAGAGCACGAATTCGTGGACTGACAAAAAAAGCATGGTTAAATATAAAATACTCAAAAATCGATCGAAATCGTTATCGTTGTTCCTACTTTACAGTAATCAACAAGAATTATAAAGTGGACACGTATGGTATATCGTAGCGTTACACCTATTTTCATACCCGCTGAATACCCGTACTGTCTAGTTTGGAATTGAACAAACGATTAATTCAGTATCAAACAAGATCAACAGAGAAAGGAAAATCAAAATAGAATGAAAATAAAATTGCGACTCATTTTAACAGTTTTAGTTAATACTTTTGGCCTTGTTTTTCTTTGTCTACCTTCTGAAAGTTTAATGCACGATAAAGCTGTATTTTATTGATAGTCACAGTCCGGCATTTCACACTAACGTTAATACGAAGTATACCTGAAAATATTCAAGAACCAACTGAAAATGAATTTTGGAAAGTGAACGGAACTAATTTTTATGTTCAGAAAAAGAATTATTATATTTCAACATTGCTTCACGCTGTCTACCCTCTGCGTCATTTGAGCTCATCAGCGATTATGGTGACATTTTGATGACGGTGGTGGTGGTTGAGATTTTTTTTCTTTCTCGTTTCAAAAAGGTACACACACTCATCTCAAAATGCCGGTGCCACTATAGCTTCCATTTGTTACTAATCACTCCTGTATTCATTAAAAATAGTTGTAGTCAGATCTTTACTTACTCTGTGAATTTGAGAATGACAAATACTGAATGCTTTTAGTAGCCAGCCTTAAATGCAATTAATAACATTTTTTCGCGTCAAGTTGTTCGATTTCACATTGCAGAGACCTGTTAAAGTGGAATATTATATTATAACGATGACCAGCAAGAATATAGTGTACATTATATGTACGTATATATTATTTTTTGCCTAAAAGGCTTTGCTGCCTTTTTTGTGGCTTTTTAATTAACGTTGACACATTTCGCAAGAATTGTGGAATGATGTTTACTGAGTGAAAAATCCAAATTTATTGTGTGTACCATTTTGTGTATCGGTTATTTATTGCCATGTATGAAGATATGTAATTTTCATTTTCACTTTTTATTCGCATTCTGAAGTAAAATTGAAAATTTTTACCGTAAAAAGCTACCAAGAAAAGAATTAGCAGAGTATTGTATGCTTTCTGATTTTTTGTCGTTTTGTCGACTTTGGTTAGTCGATGACGTGGATTTCAATGTCCTCTCATTTAAAATGTGTCACGAGCGCTAGTTTACAATCATTCGACTGAGATACACATTTAAAGTGGCAATACACTGTAAGGCTACCACTGGCTTAAAATGACAATTTTTTAGTATTATTTTTACCATAATGTGGATTAAGGAATAGTCAGTGACTTTGATGACCATGACATGCACAAATATTAGTCAATTGTTTTTTTTGTTCTACGCTTCGTTACAACTTGAATATCAATTTTTTCTTCATTTTTGCTAAGAACATTACAATGGATTGATTTAATGTGTAGTGCTAAATAAAATCTGTTGAAAAAGGAAAATACTTTAGCCAAAAAATGAATGACTTTGCATCTGAATCAGTCACATAGTCTTTAAAATTCCTCATTCGCATTTCGATTTCGAGTTTGTTTAAAGTTTTCAATTTCTGAACTGTATTTTCTTCAGTTATAAGTGATTGTGGTCTAAATAGGTAGATGTATTTAATACCTTACGATTAGCTTAGGATTATCAATATAACATCGAGGCCGCAACAATTTTATCGATTAACCAAGCCAATGCAATTTTAGTACATGCTTACGAAATTGTCAGCACAGCAATAAAATATGCAGTGTAATCGTCACATCTTATGTGACCTTATTTAACGTGATTAAAAGCATTTTATGTGACTTAAATACTGAACTCAACTGTAACTGCAACTTTTCTAATTTAGTATTACTGTGCGAAGGTATATCAACATAAGCATGACTTGCTTTATTTGCTCTCAAAAAGGCAAAACTAAACTACTAAACTCCTTAAATATAAATTAGCAAAAACGTAATTATAGTCAGATATAGTCATAAATATGTCTTCATCGGGGATGGTCATTGTCGTCAGCCTTCTTTTTAAAGACACGTTTATAGAAGATATGAAAAGAAAGTCGTATTTTGAATCTCGATTTAAAACATAGATAACGATGAATGCACTTCTCTGTCTTTCTTTTCATAAAATATCAGAGTTGAGTTGACGGATGTTATGATTTTTGCAAGATAATGCTTCTATAATTTTTTATTTACCGGTCTTGATCTAATTTTGTGATATGTAAATCAATGGAGAGATTTACACTTCGTAGTTTCGCAATTTAGTTTAAATTATTATGCAAATGTTCACTAAATTAACGTTGAAACTTGATTATTAGTTCAGGCGACTTTTTACCCATCATAATCAAATATGGTTTCACTTTTGTAATCAAAAATCACCGCATTAGCTTAATTTTTCGAGTTGAAGTATTCCGCTTCATTTTGCATTAACTAAAGATACTTTCGTAGTTCCTTCTCAAATTATAAGCTAAAATTCTTAAAGATGTTGTGATCCTTTTTCTCTGAAACGAAACGACAGAGTTCCTGACTTTCGTTTTGAGCAATCTAAAAAATCTTTAGTCAGCTTCGATCATGATAGAAATCATTCGCAAATTGTTCTTCCTTCTCAAAAATCGGCCCTTTCTAATGTATGCGTGTCAGAGTATTATTATTTTGTTGTTAGATATTAGAGGTGAATAAATTTCGTCTAAACTCTTCTCATTAATTATGATTGCGTACCAACCAATATATCATTAATTTTCACAACTTTACTCAGTGTGTGTTTCAAGTTATTTAAAAATTGATGGATATTAGTGCAAGTTTTAGTCTTTGCCAAAGAATAACCGGCCTTGTCAGTAATCGCCTCCTTGAAAAGAAATAATTGATGGCAATCGCAATCAATTCAATCAAAATTATAATGAAAATGATAATGATATGAAGATGAAGAATGAATAGCGTCTTACAATGTATTTTATGAATGAAACATCCCAATCCCAAATCCTTCCACTTTTTATCAGCGCAGGAAGGAACAGAAAGAAACCAGCTTTTTCAAACATCATTGTTAGTTAACAGCATACTGTATTA
>VYYJ01000802.1:0-43867 GCA_021029165.1 Cyphoderus albinus | reverse complement strand
GAAAATCTTCCAAGAATAGACAAGCTAGTAACAAATCTGAAACGAAACGGTTTCCCTTCAATTGCTACAAGCTAGAGAGTTTTTTCTCTCTTTTCTAACTCTTCACAGAACCAGCCGAATTGGTCCGTTTTTGAATCACAACGATTCTCCTTTTCTGATCTGCTTTTTATTGCTAAATCTCTTTGTAAGAAACTGTAAGAATTCTTGAAGTAGGTGCATAATGTAATGAATATGCTAATCAGCGGCACATGGCTACGATGGCATCATCCTTTGCCAATGGCCATGACTCCGCTTCTTTCGCTGTTAGAGCTACCGACCAACAACGAGCCTCCATCGGGACAGAAAGAAGGAACCAAGAAACATACACATATAGCAAAAGGAGCGGAAAGTTTATTTATATGGTTAGTAGTCCCACACATTAAATTTCAGATTTTTCAAGTTTTCTTTTTATTGGAATGAGATGAATGTTGTGATCTTCTCCTTTTATCCAGAGGGATGAAGGAGCATAAAATGCATGGACATATAGGAAGAAGACACTTCTCAGTCACTCCACTTGTGTGGGACACGAGTTGAATTTTTAACATTTACCACCAAAACACAATTTTTTCTTACTCTTTCGTCATGGCATAAAAATCCCATTCTATGCCCTTTTAAAGAAGAAAATGGAGAGACAGTTGGGCACAAACGACAAACAGAAGAGGAAAGAGTGGCCCTGTTCTCTTAAGCTCTGTTTCCTCTGACGCAAAAGTCAAGAAGAGCTGCAATGCAATTTAAAACCCCATGCATTGCACATAGATGTATACTTACAACTTCGAACGATGATCGTGTCTCGGAGAAAAACAAGGTTTCCCAGTAATAGTCACGAGTAACGCTTCTCCGTTCTCAACTTGCTTTTACAGCTTTGCATGAATGCATATTGCCTCCTTTTTCTCCCTCCAGTCTTCATATTTTCTTACTGACGCTACCAGCACATCACCAAAACCGAAAAAATGAATTTTTATGTGAAGTTTACCAAAAGAAAAAAGTTTTTTCTTTCTCTTTCTGTATTACTGCTTCATCTTCAATTCAAAGTTTTGCGCTTTTATGTGCACAACGACCATGATTACATAAAAGGTCCCGTATCTGTATCTTGTTAAAGAGTGCACTTTTCGAATGGGAAAAATAGGAACACCAGAGCATTTTTTTCGTGTAATAATGTAATTCAAAGTCTTGTTCGAGGAAGCTTTTATTTCCGTATTCCACCGCAATATTCATTCAATGCATTCTTTCGACCGAGCTCAGCGCTTCACGTCACCATAATACTATAAGCACTACATACGAGTACAAGACAAGATAGAGCGACAGCCGCTTTTCTTTTAAAAACAGAAACACTAAAAAGTTTAGAATATTTTTCAGAGTTTCAAGTTCATACCATTATTTTGCAGACGGAATGAGGAACAGCTATCTAAATATCGGAGCACCAAAAAAGGCAACAAAGTCTTGTTGAGACGACAGAGATACTTAATGCTATTTTCCCCGGTTTCTTGTTTAGTTTTTAAAATATTATAGTGGCAAAGAAAGAAGGGAAATAATAAGAAGGCGACGGCTCTTCTGCTGGGTGACTTTGACTTTTCCGAAGGGTTGGCTGGATTATTTGCGAGACGAGAATATAACAGAGATTCAGCCAGCCTAACCGCACACAAATACCAAAGTAGAATTTATTCTCTCAAGCGCACTGTTTAAAAATATTGTTGGGCCAACTTTGTTACGAGAAAAAGGAATCTTGAAATTTACATTTTTACTGCTACAACAAGAAGCATAAAAATGCGTGACTGTGACACAGAATGGATGAATGTTTGTCGTTTGTGATGCGCGGAATAATGTAACAAGGAAAGCAATAACTTTTTTTGAGCTTCAATAAAATGCACAGTGTAGCAACTGTACCTAACTTATTTTTCTTCAAGAAATAATAGTTCAACAGTTCCGTATCCCAGAGGAGAATTACAACTGATTTATACGAATATATTATTTAGCGTACGCAAATTCATTTTCTCATGTGTATAGTAAGCAAAATTTATCCAGATTTAGCTCCGCTTTTCTCAACTTGTCTCGGAGAAATGTCATCAATTCAGTTAGACATACAAACAAGTAAAAAGCTGGTGCATTGCTCTCCTCATTTGTAATTTACTACTGTGTAAACATACATTTTACTCAGTTTTTGATAGCTTTCATGGATTTTCACAAGTTGAAGAATTGTTTCAGAAGCTACGTTTGTCACATTTAAGGAAATAAAATGTGAATATGATTATGACTATTCCCATCACTGATGTGTGACAACGAGACGCGTGTATAATCTCCAATGTCACAAATGTTTAATCCTCCGATTCCTCAGTCTAAGCAATCCATGCACAATTGCATTACATTGAACAGTCGACAATATTGCGTTAGATGGATCGATTAGTTTTCTTTTAAGGAAATATGGTTGCAAATAAGATTGCAAATGTTTGCGTAGGAAAGAGATAGAGAAACGTGAAATAGAAAACGCATAAGCAGAAAGTAGAAACTCATATCGATTGACATCATGGATTTACGATGAGGCCGTTATTTGCAAAATGGACGTTGAGAAATAACAATAGAAAGTGTTGCCTTCATCAGGATGAAGAGTGCAAACGTTGTTTTACTTGGGGGAGAAGTGTAATAAACATAATCAGCACAAGCTCAAGTAGGTGAGCAGTATGAAGGAGGCATAGAAAAATGAAGGGAAAGTAACAGTGTCATCACCATCACCCGACAGAAGTGGCAATCAAGTGAGGAAAGACGTGGAAAATGAGAAAAGTGAGTGTAACAACTACCACGAAAGACCAAGTAAAACCCAAGGCATAAGAATTAGTATGTTTCTTCATCATCCTCATCCTCGTCACAAAACTATTTTACTGATGAGTTTGCAGAAAAATCCTGCAATTTTTCTATGAGAAGAGCAAAAGAAATGGCGGTGCTGGCGTGTGGTACACGTTACAAGATGTGCAAGCCTAGTCAGATTTGTATAGTTCCTACGCAAGATATTCGTGTCACTGATGAGTGAATCTTTGTTTTATGTCCGTATAATAAGTATACATTAGGGTAAGTGGGAGTGCCACTGCTGGTCCTATCATATCCAGTAATGTTGAAACTGCACAACTATTATTACTGGAAGCTGAAAACAAGTAAAAAAGAAGAATAAAAAGAAGTTTGCTGATGGCAAAATGTTTTCCTTCTTCCCCTTTCCACGGTTTTGTCCTTTCTCGTGGCCTTTTATTTTTCTAGCTGCATGATGGTGTGTGTGTGAATAGATGACATGTATTGTGCTCACTTTCTTTCCTGGATATATTCTTGCGTATGGACATATATCTCTGACGTAGCATAAGTAAAAACATCCTTTAAGTCGTCTAGAGTGGATGACTGACTGACTGAGGACGTTGAATGGATGTTGCATCACACCAATAGTATCTGTAGACACTTTCACTTACTCGAGCTGGCTGGTTGGTCTGTAGTTTGTAGTGAAGATAAGAAAAGAATAAGTTTCCTCGGTTTTGGCTTAGTGGTTGTATGGTTCGTGGTAGTAATAGTTGTTGCAAAAGCCTAGCTTCCCGACCTGTCTTGCTTGCTAAAGAGAAAGAGAGTGGAGGCATGACAGTTTTGATTTAGTCTTGTGTTTAGTTTTTAGGTGGTGTGTGTCTTCAACCGAGCGGAATTGAGAAGTCCGATATCATGAACGATGGATGACTGACGACGCCAGTGGTAATCAATCTTTGGCTGGGCAGAGTGAAGTGAGACACAAAAAGTGTATCTACATAAGCTAGAACAAGAGAAAGAGAGTTGTATCTCTTTGGCGGAGTGCAATATGAATGAAGCAGAACGCCTAACTTTATACAATGCTTTTCTGATACAACAAGAGCAGTGGATACCGCTGAAGCTTCTAGCCGCCTTTTTGTTCATTTCTCTTGTCAGAAAAAATAGGCAGCTGTATGTAGATGCAGGTACTACGTTTCCTTGCTGCTTCAAATCCAAAATATTACCGAGTAGGCCAAATTGCGAAAGGGTACCAAGTTATGAGACTTTTATGATACTCTGCATAGAAAACAAATTGATGTATGTGAGGCGTAGCACCAATAAAAATAGTAAATAACAAGAGTACAATAAAATTACAAAATTTCAATTTCAATTGTTTACGCAATAAAGATTCAATTTTGAAATTTTTTACGCTGATGCAAATTATGCGTAAGAGGCCTCTCATCCCGATTCTATTACAGTCCCCAATTTCTCCACAACTCTAGAGTTGAATTAATTTTAAACTACAATTGGATATGGCTTATAGGACCTTCGTGTTTGCATTTCAGATTCAGCAGATTGTAAAAGGATAAGTTTTTCAAATTCTACATTTCAATATTTGATAGACCGTTTTTATTATTAAAATGTTGTACCTACATATTCTTCAAACTGTTCGTGTCCTCATAGGTGACACAGATATTTCAATTTTAATGAGATGACGAAGTGTGACGAACGTTGCAACTAACAATTTTTACCCTTATTTTATTTTACCATTTATGTATTTCTCCCCGGAGTCGGATTGAATTACTTACACGCTGTATTCACTTGTATTTGTACCTTATATCAAGTTTTGTACTAACGGGTGAAAATTAAAGCAAAAATAAATTATTTTACCAACTGGGAATCTTGGAACTGAACAATTTTTGTTGAATTACTTCTTGCTTCCTATTCAGTATTTTGAAGTGTTAGTAATGCAATATCGTACGAAGAAAATGTACATATTAAATTACATCGCGAAAACATTTATACTGACTCAAATAGTATTTTATGCCTGCATTGGATATATAATGACTCGATTTGATACATCATTTCTGTAATGGAACATAAACCTTAATACATATATCTCTCTGTAACGATTAGCCACACCCGAAAATCTGCATGCTCAATTTCCAATGTAATACAGGCACTTAACACCTGCCGAGTTAAGAAATAAAAAAAATCCTGTCATCTATTGTCAGCAATCACACAGCTAAAAATAACAATTCAATTTCAGAACCTGGGTTTTCTCTTTACTACAAAACAATTTGATTTTGAATTTTGACTGTATTATTATTTTGGCTCCGGCATAAAAAACGCTGTCAAGAGGTCAGATTATAAGTAACAAGTAAAGCAAAATAAGAGATAGGGAAAATGTGACCTCTCGAAACCTCTGACTTTAAAATATCTATTGCCATTTTTGGCTAAATTTTTCCTTACCTGTCATCTTTTCACAAAACTCAACATACTTACTCTACTCTCCAATACCTTCAAAGGTACGCACAGCAAGAGCAAAAATATGCCATAAAATGGAGTATACGACTGAATGTAAGAATTCGTCTTACGAAGTAAGCTTTGCTTGTGCTGTATGAGAATGAGATTTTGGGTTCTGTCAACTTGTAATTTATGGAAATGTAAACTCATGTTTGTCTCGTTAAGACTTTGACATTTACTTTTTTCTAGAAAAAATTACCTCCTTAACACAATGCTTGGATGGACAACGCACACTTTTGCGCAAAGCGGCGGCAGCATGGTTTCTCATCAAGCTAACAACTTTCATTCTACAGACTCTTTGAAAGAAGGTGGTAATTTCTTTATTATTAAAAAAATAGTAATATGCGTAAAGCAGCAAAAACTAAATTTCTCTAACATCTTTTTCTGGTTCATCCTCTCAAAATAAAAACGCGATAAATGATATAGTTGGCGCGTGGAGGTGGAAGATTTTGAACAAAAAAATGAATTGAATACTTGTAATTTGTATGACTTAGGTAAGTCAGCTATAGAAAATACAGGTAAGGCAGGTGTCAACCCCAGCTTGCTCCGGTGGATGATTGCGGAGGGTTGTATTGTATTTTAATTTTAACAATAACAAATAATAAAAAAAGAACAACGAAACCTTTGAGAAAGATAGAAAATTCAAGACGGGGACAACAAGTAAAAATTGTGTGTATTTGTTTGTATGCAGGTGGTTTTTTTCTTGCTCGCACACATACGGGGATGAAGGGGCGCGTATTATGCTAATTTGAAGTGAAAATAATAAAAGTATATTTTAGCAGACTTTATTGGGCAGATGGTTTTTAGAAGAGACTTCTAATTCAGTCCCGAGGAGTTAAGCAGGCAGACCAAAAGTCAAGTGTAGGAGTCATAAATTATCTCCGCTTTCTCAAGAGAAGGATAATGCAACACGTACTGCGTCACTTTTGCCTTCATTTTAATATTTCTGTCAGTGATGCGTCTTTGTCGTCGAATGTAAAGTAAAGTAGTAATCTCACGTGAGTTCGCATGTGGGCGTTTTTGTAATCATCTCTGCAAAAGGAAAAACTGAAAGTGAACTTTTTATGACGTTCAGTGTTACAAATGGAAGCAGTAAAATTATTTTTCAAAAATTAGTTTTATGTTTATTAAAATGTTTTCAACAACATTTTTCTGATACAGATGAAGATCGGGACTAAAAAGTCAATCATTTTTTACTAATTAGCATATTTCCCCCGAGTAGTTTCCGACTTCTCAGCATTCCCGGAATCTGTGTAATGATATTGTGTGGTTATAATATTGACTTAATCAGCATTATCATTACAAACTGTGAATGACACGCACCGAACCAGAAGATGTGGTAAGAGATGGAAAATTCAAGGACACAATCAGTCTCAATTTTTCACAGCCTGTTTCCATTTGTGTTATATACTTAAAATAGACAAAAATAATATCCCCCTCTTCTCGTAATAAGTTTTTTTTTGTTTTTCCAGATGATACAAATAATCTAAAATTTGGCTAGAAAAAACAAAGTCAAGTGAAGTCGCTCTTTATTTTTGGTACGTCTCCCATTTTAGTATTATTGCATGCTAATAGTAAAAGAAACGCACTAAAATAATAAACTAACTTCTACTTGAAAACTCTTTTCGGAATTGGAATTGGTTTGGTAAATTTGAGTGTTCTTGAGAATGTGTTTTACAACAGTCAAAATATACAATGTTACGTCATTATTATTACAACGTTGCACACATAAGTACCTTTGTAAGAGTGATATTTAGTCAAGTGGAGTTATCATCTTTTCCTTTACTTTTTATCCAAACAACCAATCCCTAGTTGCCTTTTCACGTACAGACAGATACAGATAAAGGCAACAGTCTCGTTTGCTGCTTCGTTTTGTTCACATTACGTGTCTACTTGTGCAGTGTAGTCAAAATCCCCTAATCATAATAACGAAGCTCGTTTATCAAGCTGCTAGAATAACAAAAGACCGTGAGAATCTTACTGCATGTTTTAATGCCACGGAGGTACTTACTTTAGAAAAGGAAAGAATGAGTGCTAAAAGTGTGCGTTGTAATTCGTTCTGCACTTTCAAACTGTAAATCTGGTGTGGATATTTCATAATTACCATTCAATTTAAAATAAACAATGCGACAAACTTTACGAAGTACAACTACAACCAAAAAATGGCAAATGGAAAAATATAAAACAGCAGAAAAAATGCGCAAATCTCATGTCTGCAAATTTGGTCCAAAATTCGATTTTGCTCAAATGAGAAAATGAAGGAAAGCCATATTTAGACAATATTATTCATATCTGTATGAATTGCTTAGCTGGCACAATTTGAAGTGATGGATTTCCCCTCATATCCTGAATGGAAAGTGAAGATTCTGTAACGGCTGGGAATTTGCATCCATGGCTTATTTTTAACATTATGATTAGCTACGTTTCATACATTTAAATCATTGTGGTTTGATTACATCTAAAGTTATTATACAAGTAATAAGATACGTATTTTTTAATTTGCTTGCTTCGAGTCAAAACCTTTGACACTTTTATATTGAAAAATGAAAGTACACAGGAGGAATAGTTTGAGCAGCAATAAATGTCGCCTCATTTTGAATTGCTAAGTACTTAAAAGTTGCTAAGATGGTCCTAATGGTGCACGTGCACTCTGCAGTTGTTAAATTACATCCGCAACTTTAGTATTCGTTTACACTGAATATATTAGAAACTCGAGATTCCAATGGGATAAAGAAATAAAACTTCGTATCTTACAAAAATTCAAGTACTTTCAATATGTCGAACAGCGTAGATGATATTCTGAACTCATTTCTACCATTTTTCACACTCCACAAAAAGAAAATGATTTATTTTCTGCTGACTAAAGTTGATTTTAGTAATGGTTTCACATTCTGATTGCATCTGTCAACATAAAGGTTAGCTTCGCTTGTTTAGTTGTTTGACTTGGTTGTCATCTTATTTTTAAAAGTACAGCCAAAGTAACCTAAACAAATATAAATATTTTTTGCAAGTATTTTATCACGTTTAATTTTTAAATAATATAATATTAATGATTCATGTGCATTACACTCTATAAATTAGGAGGATTGAATAAAAGACTTTACTCTAAATCACCCTCCCACACTCTATAGCGCACAGTAGATTTTCAAGGGAAATTAATTATCTATATTGCAAGTGTGATGCTTTTGTTTCTTGCATTTGAATATGAAGTAACCATACTCGTTTTAAAAACCCACTTTCCACAGTATGTAAACTTTATTTTTGGGAAATATGTCTTCTTTGTTGTTGGAAGTAAATGAAAGACTTATTAGAAAAAGTGAAAAGAGAATGAAAACAAGAAAACCCCCGAAGAGAAATTTATCGTTTTATAAGACTTACTTTAGCTATTTACTAAAAATGTGGAGGAGGCCTCATTAGAATATCATTCAGACGCGTATTATTACATATGTAGCTACTGTATAAAATACTTATTTTCATATAAAGATTATGACGCTCCCACTCTTTTTTCAACCTTTTGAACAAGTCGCTATTACATTCCTGTTTTCTACCGAAGAGTATATAGCGCAATTGAGAACAGTCAACAATTTGGAAAACATTTCAGAATAAATGTTTATTATTACTACTTTAATAATATTAATAACTACTTTCTCACATGAGTTTATTACCCAATTTCTCCCCATAAGTTTGGTTTTCCCTGTTGCGTACATTTGCTTTAACAGTTTGCATTTTCACACGATGGAAAAATATATTGAAACATTCTGTCTATTTGCTAAATATCGAAATTCAAGACATGAACTAAAACGTAAATTACTTTCTAATTTCGTATCCATTGTTGTTACTGTTTATTAAAAGACGGGTTGCACTAAACAGCTGTACATTTCATAATATGGGAGTGTACGAATCCTGACTTATTTCCAAGACTATATTCTTCTTAATCTTCTTTCGCCTTTTGCTTACTTTTGCGTCAACTGATATCAAGTCAGAATGTTAAATCTAAAGTTTACCCCTTCTTTGCATTGTGCATTGTTTTCAAACTCCGTGTCTGTTTGTTTCTGAACGACTTTAAAATTTATTTTTGTTTGTACCATCCCCTGATAGAATTTTACGGAAACGTCGCCCTCACCAATTTTTTCCTCGCCCAGAAAGCACTCATTATTTGCAACAGGAAACTTTCCTGTGTTAATGGCTAGAGTAGAGTTTGAAAACTGCTGGAGAATTATTAACTTTTATTATGACGAGAGAGATAAATATGAAATGAATGCAATAAGTTTCTTGTCTCCTTGTCCTCTGGCAATTAAATGCATATTATTTTATTACGACAAGATGGTGCAAATGTTTAGAGAGTGAAATTGTGAACAAGGGAGTTTTGTTTTTGGCATCCATGCATTTTCCATCATGTTTTACTTTTGTTACTTTTGCTCGTAAATTCATACTCGTCTGTAATATGTAAACGCTGCGGTAATATTATTGACTTGTCTTTTGGGAATCTCATCATCCGTTTCCTTTCTCTGTAGCCTTCGGCATAGACTATATGCCGAACTGGAGCATATCATTCCGGACTGTAAGTTATACGATATATTTAATATTATTATGTTTCGTCTGCGTCTCAATCTGTTCTCCGTCTGAATCTTGCTGTTTTCCCATTTAGACCCATCCTTCCATCCAGTTTTTGCCTCCTTTCGACTGTGTTGGTTCTCCCTCTTCTCAAGAGTGTTATAGATTTCGACGAAAAGAAAATATTTTGATTACACATCATTCATCCACATTGTTATCGCTCTTGGTTATCGGCATCCCCTCACCAAACGGCGCATCGCAAAACTTTAGAGCAGAAACATATGAGAAGCTTAGATAACAACAGCTCGTGGGATTTACTGTGAAGTTGACCAATCTTTCAAAAGTCATTCGCTGTGTGTAGCGCTATGATATCAAAACATTAAACACTTAAGGGAAGAAATTGAAAAGTTACAATGTTTAAATAAAATAAGCGGGCTAAACACCATTTCGCTTAAAAGGGTCTTTGTACCTGGAACTAAAACGTGATGAAAAAAATATTTCAATTTTTGAGTTGTTATTATTGTTGGTCGGTAAGAATGGTTTCTACACCCTGAGCATAAGCGGAAAGAGTCAGCCAAATTGTTGCATCCTGTTTGCTTGTCTTTGAATGTGCAGAAGAACAGGCTTTCAATTTTTTGCTCCTTTTCTACTCCTCTTCCTTTCCCAGGGTCCACCTAGCTCACTCACTCATCTTTCCACCTTGCAGCAACCTTACAAATTAATTGCACAATCATGTCCTACCTCCTTCGCAATGTAAAACATTTCTCTAAGAAAAGTATAAAACAACCTAGTTTCGTCTATAAAAATAAGACAAGTATTTTGTTAAAGGTAAGTAATAGATAAAGAATGAAGTATATTTATGCACTATGTAACTATTGTCAAATAGAACCAGTTTGTTAGGTGGGAGGCAGACATAAGCTGTCATACGGTGGACATATTGAAGAGCAGCACAGCCTCTCGCATTTTATTTTTGTCGATGAGATCGCACGATTTCAAAGCTACATTATATGTACATATCGTAATGATGACAGTAAAGAGATTTTAATGATATCTTCCAAAGCTTATCGTAATAATTATAGTTTAATCTTGTTCAAACTGTCATTGTTTGATCTTCGCAACTTTGTAAAGTCAGTTCTTTTTCGATCTACTCCGCAATTCAGGGGTTCAAATTGAGATTCTTAATGTCAATCTTGGTTGTAATATTAATTTTAATCCAAATTGCATTATTTACTTTTTACTACATAGTACTAAACTCGTTCATGGGGGAAGTAATCAAAGGGTAATAACAATAATAGAAAGCATACGTGAGTATGATGATAAAATGATTGTTTCAGTGAAGAGGGTATTTAGAAGAGAGCAAGGGCCGGGAACGGCAATGATTAATGTATTAAAAGAGTCAGCTTTGGAACATGCTATATAAAAGTTAGTGTAGTAGCTTAAGTGAGTGAATTTGATTGTGGGAATGAAGCGTTGGCTATTAAACATCCACCTGTCCGACTCTCAACAGTGAACAAAGACTTCTTGTTGGACATCAGAAGGAGCACGATATAAGGAGTGTCTAAATTTCACTAAACTTACCTAAATAGGAGCAATTCTCATTAAGATTGTGTGTTCAGATTGCTAATACTGCTATAAATAGTGAATGACTGTAGTCGCAGTGAGTATAAAATATTATATAAAAATGTACCTACTACCGTGTCTAGTGAAGGGAGCGTTTATATGAATCACAATTGGAGTTTATGAAATATCATCAGATTTTCAAAATTGCTTGACTCCTCTGAGCCAGCTTTTCTCCGCTACTTACTTTCTATGAAACGCAAGTTATTGCTCTCTTTTTTCTTGAAAATAAAAAATTATGGTGATATTTCTTAATGAATACCTTTATCTCGTCCATCCCTCCCGCTATGTCACTGATTAAGCGTTACACCTCTCAATTTGATAAATTTTTCCCCTGTTGATAAATTATTGCAGATTTTCCTCTAACTTGCGACCTGCTCACTTTTTAACGAAAGAGGATGCTGAAAGGAAAGTAACAACAAAAATAATAATAATAAACGGGGTCGTCGCATCTAACAAGAGAGCAGAGTTTTGAAGTAAAAGTTAACCTATGTTCATTTTGCTTTGTACATTAGTTTTAATGGTACTATTGCTGATACACAAACATAACAAACATCCTATCACTTTTAAGCAGCATTTACAATGTTACATCGCACCCCGCGACGACTATGATGATACAATGGCAATAATAATATTATCATTTCTTCACCGTTCGTTCCACAGATCTACCACCTCCACCGCCGCAGACTCAAAGCCAGCTCTGTTTGAACCAGAAAATACATTTTCCCACCGCAAGTGGAGACTGCAAGCAAAGAGGCAAGGGAAAACATGAGCAGTTCTAACGACAACAAGACAACCCTTTACTAATGTCAAGTTTTTGGGATGTTAAACTTGTCAAAAAAGTTAACTCATATAAAATATGAGTCTAAAGAGTAATATCATTCTGCTAAAAAACTCGATAGAGATCGAGGAGGAGGGCAAAAAGTTTTTCAGTGTAAAAAGACGTTCTGCCTCTGCATATCCATCTATCTCTCTTCTACAACTTCCTTCCGCTGTAGAGTGGCACTGTATCATAAATATGCAGCCAAAAATGTTAGCTCTGCGCTGCAACATTTTTATGTATGTTGAATAAAAAAATCAAACAATATCATTTTGTATCATTTCTCCTTCTCTAACATAGCTCGTTACGTTGCATTATAAATGTATGTTTATTACTTCCTATGTGTACTATTTGTTGGCTGGAGGAAAAAAACAGAGCTCTGGACAACTTGCTCTACACTGCTCACTACAGTCTCATGATTTATTTAGGAAACTCTTCTCATGTAAACACAGTAAAGTAACACAGCACGAAAGATATCTCTTCTCAACTCTTATCCTGGGAAACAGGCATTATTGGATGTACTTTAATTTGAATGGATGTTCAATGGCTTTTTACTGTCTCGTCTCGTCTTCCCCGGCAATAACAACTTGCTGTTAGCATGGCTAACCAAAATCATCCTCAACTGTCTCAAGCCTAAGCGAAAAGTGTAAAAAAATAGAAAACCCAAAATAAATACAGGTCTAGCTGAATCGGCTCTCAATTTCTTGCAGTGCACCAGCCGCAGTCGTATAACTCCAACCTCGCACTTTTCATGATAACATACACGGCAATAATAATAATGATGATGGTAATCTATTCGACGTGGTTTCACAGCGCACGTTACAGCACTCCTACAACATTTACCTCACACAGACTCACACACTTCACGTTCACGAAGACTTAAACGCATATTTTTGCTGATAAAAAAATTCAATCTACAGCTTCAAGAAATGAATGGGATGTACCATAAGTTGATTAAGTATATGCTGTAGATAGATTGAAATAAGCATTAGAGTAGAGGAGAGTAGGTTAAAGCTCAAAATTTACAACTTGGTACCACTAAAGTAGAGCTTGCATGGCTTGTGTAAATACACAATATCAATATCACATCACATTAGATTTTCATCTTACATTTTCTCTGATCGCTTCCTTGCTGTGAGTCTTCTTTTGGTGCATTTATGTCTTCATCAATGTACAAATTTGATTGAGCGGAAAGATAAGTTTACCAAAGTTTGCTTTCTTAGCCAAAAATTATTTTTAAGTCGGCGGCGAAATTAAAGATCTCTTTCATATATTTTCTTAGGCGGTAGGATCAGAAATATTTGCGTTGGTATTTGGTCTTTCAATGAAGCGAAGGTGTGACTTGCTTCCACCTGTCCTCTTTCCTGTGTATTCATAAATTAGCCCCAAAACTCTATATCGGCGTTGTCTAATTAAGCCCATTTCTAATATTTGACGGATTAGTCATTACACTCAAATTGCTGTTAGATCCAAGCATCTTTTAGTTTCCGGTTTCCGTATTTATTTATTTCGAGGGCGCAACGATTTAAGCAAAATACGTAAAATGTATTAAAATATATCATGTTATAGAAGTCATCTCTCTTATCCTTGCGTAACATAATATTGTGCGTCAACGGTTATTGTTGCTGCAATAGTTGCAATACAAAGACGTAGTGAAACATTGAATGCAGCACTAACTTCATTTTTGAAAACGATTTCAAAAGGTTCTAACATTTTGTTATAATATGACACTCTCATTCATATTTCATTGTACCTGCAGTGCATTCATGTTATTTTATATTGCATCTGTTTCGTCTAGAATTGTAGAGCTTTATATTCCCGCATTTGTGGAAAAATAGAAGTCGATTGAAGAGTCTGGGTAAAAATATTTCTCATTTTTTTTCTGGTTGGCACCATTGCCACTTTGCACGCAATTTTATTGACAGAGAATAAAGAAGGTTTAAAGATGCACGATATCACATACATACAGAATTTAATATCGATGATGAACACCACAGATATGAAAGCACTTGACTTTTGACTGTCATTTTTTCACACCCTCTACGCTGCAAATGGCTCAGTATTTCTCATATCACAGAATCCATGAATGCAGGGAAAATGAATTTGCTGTTGAAACCTGGTAAGTACAAACTATGAATGAAAGACTGCAGCCAGCAGGGCAAGTGAAAATTGCCGTGGAAAACTAAAACTATGTAATATATCTCTTCTATGCATGTAATAGAACACCTTGTGCATCTTTCTTTCCTCATTTCATTCCTTTTTACACCGAATCCATCTGAAAAGGCGCGTTGTGTTCCGCGATCTGATACTCCGTCTCTTGTTGCTGTAGCCCGAGAAAAGACATACAATTGCATGCAACCATTCTTCTGGCGAGATTTGTCTACTTGTCTAGATTGGTTTACACACTCGCTCGCTCACTTTCTCGCTTACATTCACTTCTTCGCTTCTTCGCACACAATGCAACGCACGCACAATATTAGTAATAGCTGGCAATTCCGGGATGTAACACGCCAAAGAAAACTGAATCCGAATTTCCACTGGGAATTCTTCTTTCCGTTCGATGTGAATTGCTTTGGTAGTCGCTACATAAAAACGTGTAAAGAAAGAGCTGTCAGAGATCTCCGCTGAAATCACGCCTTTTCTTGAAGATTCATCCTTTTTATTATTAGACCATGTAATGCAAGCAAGCAAACAATTTTCTTGTACAAAATACACCAATTCAGCTTCATTTCATTTTTGAGAAAAAGACTGAAGGAAAATCCATCAAAGAAATGTACGATATATTATTTTCTTCTATAAAATAAATCCTGGTATGCAATATGACTACTGTTGCGAAGCAGAGTAAAGAAGCCCGATGCATAACAAGTAGCAAGAGCAACTATTATTGACGGGTTGCAAAAAGAAAATGCTCAAGGATGCCGTACCGTGCAGAACTCCATTTATAGAGATAACAGAATCACAATATTCAGCCTAAGACTATGCAGAATGGATTGTTGTGATATGAAGGGGTAAATATTCCGATTTTCAACGCTTCATTTGTTCCGCTGTGTACATAATATTTCCGACTTTTTAAAACGTCACTCCATATCTTGGAGAGATTGTTTTGCTTACATTACACCTTCCGCTTAACTTTTCGGGACAAATATTGAAAAAACGGTAGCATGCCATTCATACATTGCATCACATTCCAGAAGGAGCAATGGCAATATGTCATCTCGAGACAGAATATCATTATCGTTTTCATCAGATGGGATATATGTGCAAGCATACAGCTCTTTTTATTTGTATTTCCGGTTGCACCACCAGCTAGAAAACGTGAAAAGCAAAGTGAAATAAACTGAAAGCAAAATTGAGTTGGATCCAAGTTAATTCGCAGCAATTGGCATTTTCACATGTGACATTCGGCACAGGAAAAACACTAGATTCTCCTCGAGCGCCGCCAGAATCCGTTCAAGTGAATTGCATTCTTCCGCATTGTTTACGTGCTATCTGGTAATAAAATGATGTGTGTTTGTGCTGTTTTGTTTTGCTGCTGTTGCATGACGTGGGGAGCAGCGGAAGGAGGAAACAAGTTGGCAAAACAGAGGATAACAAGGGATGTCAAGTGAGCCGTTTGAGATCTGGATTTCATGGAACAAGAAACCATGAAGAGAGACTCTGCTGCGAAATAGGAGCAATAAGATATTTCCATTTGCTACTTTATAGAGACCTCATAGTGCCACTTTTTTGTCTTCGAACAATGTAAAATGCTCCATTTACCAATAGCTTCATTTATTCATTAGTATTAAAATTGGTTTCAGCTATCTAAAATTGGGAATGAACAAAGAAAATGGATGCGTGTCCCATCTACTTTGCATTTCTTACTCTACTCGGGAAAATGAGAGAGAGCCGGATTTGTGTTGATTTAATGTTGCCTAACTGTCAGAATAATGGAGTGGTGCGTAAATCTTTAATTACGACAACGAGGCTTGAGAAAGAAGGCGGTAGAGAACTTGTTGTACGTGGTACTTGAACCAATGAACTGAATTGTTCAATGCGATGCAGACATGCATGGATTTTTCTCTGCATTTCCATTTAACTCGCCTAACTAAAGTAAAATAAATGGAAATTGTTTCAATTCAAAGGATTGCGCATCTCCCTTGTTTTCTCGGCGCATCTTCATGTACATTTTTTGCTCTGTCAAGGAGAAAAAAGAAAGATGTTTCGGTGGGACAAAACCAGTGATAAATCTTGCATTGCTTTGTTTCGCCTGTGCAAAATTGAAATGGAGAATCGTGTCTCTGTTACTAGATTCTCACGCATTTTAAGAGGCAATTGCACATGGGCACCTAGAGCCAGAAGGGAACGAACAAGTTGCAGATTTTGGATTAAAATCAGCTATGCAAAAAGAGAAGGAAGAAGATAAAGAGAGATGTCCTGTCAAATGATATATAGAAAAGGGAATGGGAACGCAGCTGAGCTTAGATTTGTGAGAAAGAAACTGGTTAAAATTCATCTGCTGCTGTTGATTTAGTTGTTTTCGAGCCGTAAGAGCTTGTCTTCAATCCGATTTGCTTCTGGTGTCTGTTTTCTTTCTAGGAAAACATCTTCATTGTCAATTCATTTATTTATTTCCTTCTTGTGGAACTCACTCACTCTGATCTCTGGGAATATCGAGAATATTCAGGAAATCTGGTACACACATTTTCACTTGCAGCTTCCTGCAAAATTTTCTCTACCTCCGCCTGACTATTAAATTTCATTAATATTATTTTCAGTGACTTTTAGGTGGCAATAATGGGTTTTTCGCGCGAAGGTTTACTAATAGCGAGTCTAGGGTAAAAAACGGAGATTGGAGGTGAACCTGTTCCGTCCCTGCAGGAATTAGTCGTGAAACTGGAAAATATTCTTTTTCAGGTCGAACGATATTCGCAGTTGCCCACATGAAATACCTATTTATCCCACCGGACAGATTTTTAGGAGGTCAATATTCGCTATTCCCTCCATCTGTGCCAGGACATTAACTCATTTCCCGTTACTTCAACAATCTTCTGCTGTCTTCTCCAAATAATCGCATAATATTATTACGTAAAAGCATGTACCAAAAATACATCCACTTCGCAAGTGAAGTGTGCCTCGCTGTAATATTATGAAGTAAAAGGAGCAACCTGCGGACTGTTTACTCTCTTATGTACATACTAACTCAAAAGCCTCACGCAACGCAGGTTAACTCTTTTAGCCTGTTAGGTTGTGCTGCAGTGTAGCGCACGAAGCTAATATATATGAGATGTTTATTTCCCGAGGGAGCAATTTAAAAATCATGACGAAATCTTCCTTTACCAACAGTAGTTTACCTCTTTCCTCAAACACCGTTAACAACAAAGCAGAAGCAGTCAACCTCAACCTAGAACAACTCAGAGTCCTGCCGCCGCCACCAATCTAAACTTAAATTCTCTCCACTGAAAAGCAGTATCGCTCTACCTTTGCAGTGAATTTCACCTTTTTATAAGATTTCTACCTAATCATATTATTTTTCTACTTACCCTCTTACCTAATTTTCCCTTTCTTCTTCTACTACTACCAAAAACGTTCAGCATTATGAAATCATGGATAAATATTGGCTCCAGGTTGTTGATGCTGCTGGAACTGGAACCACATCCGCAGTAGAGCGAGAGCGACGTTTTGTCGAAAGTCGAAACCTCGAAACTATCGGCTCTTATGAAAAATGTAGAGGAAAACGGGTGGAGATAAGTAGTTTAGGAATAGACGGAGTTACACAATACAATAACACTTGAGCCGGCTATGCGGAAGGCAAAGAGAGACATGACGAGAACCTCGTCTCTCTGGAGAAACCGTGAAAATTACAGTTCTTTTTAATGTTTACATATTTTGACACGTTTAAAACGTAAAACGGCAGAGTCTCTGCGTTGGGGAGTCTTTCTGTCTTTCTAATTATTTTTCTGGCATTGCAGGTTTAGTTCGAGACAAGAACGAAAAGGAACTTGCACAGCAGATTAAAATATTTGACTTATCCTTCGTCTTTTTCTTCTCCTCTTCTTCCTCTTATTATCACATAAATAAAGGGAAAGCTAGAAGTAAGGAAGTTGACCCACATCCATATTTCACTACTCTCTGTCCAGCCATAAATAACACGTTATAAACACCCTTTTTATGCAGTAATAAAGTCAGGCTTAGTATTTTTAGAACGGGTAAAAACAACAAGACGTCACTGAGTTCAAACGTGGTCTCGTCGTCATACATCTTTTCTTTTTAAGCCCATTTTCCAAGTTTCGTTCAGGTTGACATAGTTAAAGAGATTCCTTCTGTCCTGCTCAACCTCGTTGAAAATTACTAATTCTCAGGAGAATTGTATAAAAAAGAAAAATAATTCCTTTCCTTGCTTGTGACAATTAAAAAGTGCCTTTCTCTGACGTTGTTTGTTACGTATATTTTCCCGCATGATCTCCTCTAATAAATAGAGTAAACCTATGCGGTGTTCACAACAATAGAATGGAGCGAGCAAGGCAACCAAATCGTGTTCTTTAGTGTTTCGCTGGATTAGCGTTGTAAAGAATAGGTCTCATGCAAAGTAAGCTTAAACGATTTAATGAGCCTTTTTGGTCCCCTTAATTACATTATGATGATGATTCATGCTCGCATCCAAAAAGTTTCCCTTCTCCCTCTTCATTATGCAGATACAGATCTGTATTGATACTGGTTTACTCTGTCGTGTTTATTATAATCCCAAACTACCGTTAATTTTCCATTATACTTGATATCGTTAAATGGGAGAATCGTTCCCATTTTACCTTTGCTATTATTCCATCGCTTTTCACTCTGGTCCAAAAACATAGAATGAGAAGGACCGAGGATAGAAAAGTGGAAATAGTCAAATGGTAGCGTCAGCCCGTGGAATAATCATTTAGAAATGGAATGAAATAGCCTTGGAGGAAAGCCATACATCACATCTCCGTACTCCTATTTACTTGACTGGAGATGACGGATGTGTTCTGCTGTCTTGTTGGAGAGGATTATCCAGAGGAAGATGTGTACAAATTCTGTCTAGTGTGAAGATGCATGAGGAAGTTTTCATCACGCACTCATACTACTACAACGACTACTCTATTGTACTTACGGTTAAGCAAGTCCTCATTGCGTATTCATCCATCAGTTGCATCATTTCCTTTCTGATGTATTTATTCATAAAAAGAAGAAGCTGTGGAATATTAGAAAATGAAAATGCATCTGTGATATAATCCTTTCTCCTCTGACGAAAGACAATGTAACGTGTTTCTTCTGTATAGCAAAGTTGTAGAGAAGAAAGAGGACGTCGGCGAGGGCTACGTGGAACGTTGTTGTAGGTTGGCAGACTGACGCTGGAGGTGTAATAATAACAGAGGAGCAGTGCGATATATGACAAGCATGATGCTCATTGATAGCGTCTCTCATTCGGGAAGCAGCTCCGCCTGATGATGATAATGATGATGATGGCGTTGAGAAAGGGTTGCTTTGCTAACATAAACAAAACAAACAATAAATGCCCTTTTTATACGTCCATACATCACATTTGTACAAGTCATATCGCATCTATCGCACATCTTTCCTCCTCTCGTTTGAAGAATAGACGAAACACTCTCGAAAAAGATGAAATATTAGCTTGGAGACGAAATAATCATTTTCTTGACTGTGAGACCATCCCATGTCTTTGTCTAGTGCAAGGTACATGTGTTCGTTTTTATGCAATTTATTTGAAATATACACAATGTCACCCTCGCACTCCTTCTCTCTCTTCATCCATCCATTTTACATATTTGCAGACATAATGATATTCACCGTTTACTCTCTCTCTCCCTCCTTTGTCTCTCACTCTTCCCCTCCCTCTCTTTTTCTTAAACAATATTTTTTGTAGTTTGAATAAGGAGTAATATAATTTGCATCATACAAAAGGAGTAATATATGGCGGTTGCACTTTGTTTTTATGTGTCACATTACGACTTGTTTACGTAAGTTGTAGCGACCGATGTCACAGAATTGTTTTGAAAAGAGGAGGATTCAGCAGACGATGATGCTCATTCTGCAAAACATACGATTACGAGAGATCCAGTAGAAGTACCATTGCTATTTTATAATAACACTGCTTCTCTTATCTGTTCACACTTTACCCTTCCCAGCGACTGCTGCTCATGTGTATAAAGCAGCTTGGAACACGCACTCAACCAAATAATGCAACCGTGCCTACATACGTAATGTACGGTGAAGCAAGTGGGGATGGCGACGGATATGCAAGTGTAATTTGTCTGACTTGACATGTCACACAGTCAGTAACAAAATTGTTTTACGGAGTACAGTCTTCGTCATGATCTCCGTTCTGACATGTCACAATGATAAGTTAGTTTAAAAAGAAAGAAAAGCAATTGTTATTCCAAATGTTTGTATGGAGCTTCAGTTATGAATAGTCATGAGTTTGGACAATCATTTTTCACAGCGAAAAGGAGAGATGAAAGAAAGTTGATAACAAAAGTGAACAAAGGCGACAGTGAAAGTAGATGATAAAGGAGATAATTTTTAGAGAAAAATGTTTATTCCAAAATTCAACTTTCGGAGTAATTCAGTGAATGCCTTCCTTGAACATAAAATTATTGTAGTTGATTACTGTAATTGAAGTTCGTCATTGCAAAACATTATCTTCAATCAGACGACTGCCAAATGTTCAAGGGAGGAGATCAAATTTGCTACTTTTTATTCCGAAACTGAATTAAAGCAATATCAATGCATTGGCCAGATGTGAAACATTCTCATAGGTTTCTCATGAGGAAAAAAGACTGCCGCCCACTCATGAATAATGCTGTTTTCCCACTTGTCCCTTTTCAAAATTGTATGAGATTACAAAATGATCTTAATGTTAAGTATATATTGGTTACATTGAGGCAAACTACGACCAAAACTAAAATTCAGAATTGGGAAAAATTTTGTGTAGGAGTTTCGGAATGAAATTGCTTGCTTCAAACGAAGAAAATTACTTTAAACGCCAATCCAATAATCTTGACGCACTTACCAGTCATAAAAACCAAAAATAAATAAATACAGCGAAGATTGTGATGACAAATTGAGCTCACACATTTGTCGACATGTGAAAGAAAACTCATGGGAATGAAAGGATTGAAATCGGGTAATTTTTCTGTGTTGATTCTTTTTTGCAATCGGAAAGAGATTCAGCTTATGTAAATCACTTTATTATCCCACATAAACCTTACACTTAATTCCTTCTAATTTATTAGTACTTTATCTCCTAGAAAAATTAAACGGTTCAAATGCCGCATAATAATCCTTTAGATTTTTTTTCTACTTTTTTCACTTTCCAAAAGTCATGTTTGTGAAAACTCGTTTTTTGCATAATTCACCAGCATCATAAAAGGTATTATTACGTTCATCATAATATACGAATTACTCTCCTATACAACTACGATGATTCCGATCTTTATCAGTTTTGCTTCCTTCTTTGGACGAAGTATGAAAACTGGATTTTTTTATTAAAGTTTAATTAAGGTAATTAACTGAGATAAATTATATGTTCACAGTATTTAATTCTTAAATGATGATCCGTGAATAGAGAAAGTCATTATGAGATTAAATTACACACACACACACACACACATAAAATTAACCTTCGTAGTCTTTTCGTAAAGCACTTGTCTTAAGTTGTTTGCAAGCGTTTCTAAAACAATTTTACAAAACGTGTTGCTTGATAAAACAACTTTTATATTTTAGAGCATTTCAGACAAATGTTAATGCTATTTGATGAAGTAGAAAACGATTTGATTTTGAAAACTTTTGATTTCTATAAACCGGTGTTTTATATTTGATGTACGTATTTCATAGCTGGAAGTCTTGAACTTGCTAATTATTATCACAACATTACGGAGAATGCAAATAGAATATGTAGTTGGTGAAAAATACAAATGATGAGAAAGGAAGAGGAAAATTATCATGTCTGCAATTATAATTAATGGTTGGAAGGAGAATTATTAAACATGCTTATAATAGATTGAGTGGTAACTTCATGCGTCATGGAACACTTTGTTTGTTCAGTCACTGAAAATTTACTCTCTTTGCTAAAAAATTTGACTGCTCAAACTAAGCAACGGGCCAAGAAAGTGTTTATTTGGTTTTACTTCGTCTTCTTAACCGAAACATGTAATTATAAATAGATCAAAACCATGTTTGGTTAGGTTGATGAGTGCCCCGGTGATGATGATGTGATTACGACGTCATAAAGGTTAAGGTGCGGAAAGTAGACCTCTAAAAAGTAAAATAAATTCTTTCGCTCAGTTAGTAAAACGAGAGTGAAACCAAATGATAATTTATCTTGCGCTGTTACACAAATTTTGAAAGTATTTGAAAATTGTTGTATGAATAGCAATTAATCAAATGAGAAATTGTTTTTTTTTCATTTTGAAACTACTTGTCATAATTAAGTGCAATCTAAACTGCTTGAAGTTCTACTTAGCGACTTTCAATTTTTATAAATTATGCTGATGATCCAAATGAATTGATTTTGTGGTTTTAATCATTACATGCAATACAGGTTTGATAAGTTTGAGTAATTCTTTCTAGGGTGGTCTTTCTCTTCGAGAAGTTTATACGATAAAAGTGATATTAAACGTATAATAAACAGTGACAATGACGTGACAACTCCTAATGAGTTGTACAACCTTTACGTTCTCGGTACTCACCATGCATTGTCAGAGCAGGTTGGTCACTGAAACCCAGGCAGGTTGTATGAAGTAACAAGTGTCTGTCCTGAAGACGCTCAGACGAAAAAAAACACGAAGTTGCAACAGGAAATGTAACAATTTTAAAAATTTGGTCATTAATTTATTTTCTTGTAGTTCTGTTGCATAATGACTTGGTAAATTCCGTTCCACAAATCAACTAGTTATATAGTAAACACACAACTGAAATAACACGCATTAAGTTTCATTTCTCGCATAAAAATTTACCTACATGTACAGGGTTTGTACCAGTTCTTATATGCAACGATCCAAAATAAAAACCCACTAGCTTCTGAGTGCAACGCATTTTATATCCGCTGCACTTTTAATTTTTACATTTTTATCTACCTTCTTCATCTGGTACTACGCTGAAAGTCTTCGTGTAGTACGTAGAAGTTAAAAGTAGTAAGAGTATAACATTGCCCTTCGCTGTGGTTAAACATTCTATGTATGTATGCAAGGATCCAGAAGTTAAAAAAATCATTAAAATAAAAAAGCAACCCGATTTGTGCGTCAGTGATGACGGACGCACAGGTACTTACTGTGCGGTAAGGTTCTCACAGAAACATCTTGGTGAACTACCTCTGCTGACAGCTCTCCTAACCGAAAGCTATGTTAAAGGCCGCATCTCATGCTTCAAGCTGTAAGGCTATTTCTAACATTTGAACAATGACTTTATTCTGTTCGAAACAGACTGAAAAGAATCGACTATGGCAGGTATTCGAGCAGTGGCAGAAGCACCATCCAGATTTTGAACTAGACTAGAATACAGTGCTCATATCAAGTCTCAAACTGCACCTATAAATAAATTTAATCCAGCGAAGACGTCAACCAGTCTCTCTTACGGCAACAATAACGCTGTGATTATATGGCACGATAATTTTCCCAAGCAAATTTTCCCAGCAGGATGCCACTTGCACTTTATTACCGTATTACTTTACGCTTGTATTCAGCATGTGTTCATGTGGTTTAACGAACAAACGACAAAACAAGCTTCATGAAAAAAGTTCCACGAAGAAAAAATGAACGCTTGTAGGAAATGCATTGTAGATCTCCACATCTCCAGTGCAGATCCCAATTTGGACATTATATTTTTTAGAGAATGAGCTGTAATTCGTTTTGCTTCGCTTACCACGGTAATGATAACAAAACCTGCGAAACAACAACAGGGGCAAAGGAATCCTCAACATAACATCATCACAGTTTCTACTTCACTTTCTACTCAATAATAACAATTATACAGGTTGCATTTTGTATGCAGAAAGAAAAAATCACCAACAGACAAGTTTCACCACACCACAAATTGAAGAAATGGAAGGACGACGATGAAGTAACCAGGCTGGAAAGCCATGTAAAAGTTGCATCGGAATTATCTTATCAATAAGTTGTTTTCCTAGATTACAGAAGCTTACCTACTTAATAAGTACATCCTATTTTATTTTACCCAGAATAACCTGAAAAACTTTAGATGAGTCTTTTTATTTAGACATAAGAAATTAATAGGAGCAGAAAAAGTGTCTACTGCTAATGCATAATATAGATTTCCCATGACTTTATTTGACTAATAGCTCATCAAGTTCATCAATATACCTATACATCCAGCAAAGGCTTAGATGTAGGCTTACAGTTTTTGGAGCTAGAAACACATCGTAAATTTCCTTTTTTTCTCACTTTTTAGTAGTAAAGGATTTCTTGACGGAATTTGGAGATTGTAAACACTTTTGCCTGTTTGGAAAGAGTTTGGGAAAGGCGGGTTTTAATGTGTAACTATAAACCTGGTGAGAAACAAGGAGGCAGAGTAAGGAGGAAGATCATTAATAACTATTAAGGCGCATTTAGACATAAAGCAAATGGGATATAAATTTTTAAATTTCTTTTTGAGTACTTTAGCCTGTTGCCACAAGAGAACTTCGAGTTAACCATTTCTGTGCTCAATTTTTTTTGTCCCGGCTTGAGCTTCATGAGAAACTTGTAATAACATTAATCCACTTCTGTTGTATTGCTTGTGATAACAAGGAAAGGGAAAGGATTGAACTCTTACTATTACTTGGTATTGCTTAGTTTAAAAAGGATTATTGAGCACAAAATATGTGTTTGGCATCTAAGGAAATACGATTTCTACCGGAAGTACGATAAATATTTTATTTGAAAAACAAGCTCTTCACTAGAATGTAAGCCTTCCAGGTTTTAACACCATTTTCAATTCGATTATCCTTTCAGGATTTTAGTGGAATGACGAGTAGGACCCAGTTGGATAAAATGTTAAACTCAAGCTGCATCACTTTTGCGCGTTCCTCTTGTTGAAGAAGCCATTTACAAATACCACATTGCACAAAGAATTTGTTCATTAGTTTGTATTATCAGGCTGTCAAAACCTTTGTTACGGTATTGCTCTTTACGGGACCATAAATGCTCAAAATATTTTCATGGAACAAACCGGCAAAGAATTCCCCGAAAGGTTGAGTGGTCAAAAGAAGAAGAGAAGCGTTGCTAAGTCTCTCGCCAGCTCATTTTGCGATAAATCAAATCAAAAGTTATTAGTACTCATAACAAAATGCGCCATCATTTCACACGCGTTGCACGGGTGTAAAATCAACGAAGCTTGAAGCTCATTAAGTGCTGTCATAAAAGCGCTAATTTCCCCCTCCTCCAAAAGTGCTACCTGATTAACCAATCCATGAACCTCGGGGAAACCGAAATGTTTTTCTTGCTTTCTTTGTCGGTCTGAAGCGTTCGTGTTCCAACAAAAACAACAGCAATCACAAATCACAACATAAGGAACCACAGAGCACATCACATCGCGTTTTCTATATTTGCAGCCCATTAACTTTTACTACTTTTCATTGGAGCGTGATCCCAAAAATGATTTCGTTTTGCATACTACGCCGCGACATTCGCTTTCTTTACTTTCTTAACATCATTACCATTTTAACCATTATTTAATTTAAATTGGCAAAATATAAAGTTTGTGACTCAGACATGCCTGAATGATCAGAAGGGCCATAAAATGTGTTTTCGCCTTGAGTAATAGCTAGTTAACAAGGAAAAGGGTTCGGCAAAAGTAATGAGTCTTTTTTGTTTTAACTGCTTCTTGCAAAAATTATTCCACACAAACAAAGCCTGCACGGCTTCAACTCCATCACAATAACGACCGAGCGAGGAGTAGGAAGGTGGAAGATAACGAATCCGATGGTAGATGCGCAATCCTACATTCAATTTTACAATCCTCCGAGTCGTCAATACGGCAATTTCTCTCAACCAAACGTGACATGACATCTTTGTCAAATGAGGCAAGCAAGGGAAAACTGTAAAACGAACTCACGAACAGCGACATTACGATTATTATTACTCGCGCCTCTCTCCACTTCTTTCTTCCTCGAGATGGAAATTGCAAAATAAACCAGATTTTAAATTAAATTTTGAGCCACTTTTAATGATCCATTCGAGAAGGGATAAAGCGAAGGTAAAAATCTATTATCCATGCCTATCTATTCGAACATTATGCATTCATCATACTAATAAAAGCAGCATTTTTGCATTTGAGCCCCACACGGTAGTCGCTACTGAATTGCACTCGGCATATTATTATTATTATTATTTCATTTCATCTCCTCTCACCAAAGTGGAAAGTCTGTCATCAAGAAATCATGTACCTAAATGGTCTCAGTGGCACGATGGCACGCAGTTCGATATTGCTACACACTTACATTTCCCCTTTTACGAACCGTTTGGAATTTAACTACTTTTTAAGGCCAGCGAATGGCGAAGTAGTGTGGCACAATTTTTTATGCCTGTCGTAAAAATGCCCTTTAACAAGCCACACATCACAAAACAGCATCCTTATTCTTTGAGCTGTTTTGTTGTTCACGTCGAAAATTTACATTTTCCCATAAAACATTCTTAATGCTGATTTTACCGCATCACCGTCAACGAAAGGAGGGAAAAATTCTTAGAGAAAATCGTGTGTTTGTTTGTGCAATTAACTGAACCTAGGGACAGAAGCTAAGAGAGGTCCTCATTTAATATGTATAGTTTTCTCAGAGTATCTAATGTAATGAAAATATCATTTCGTTTCGATTCAAATAAATATCTGTATGCATAGTTTACCAAAACTTTCAAGCTACCACCACTTCTAAAGTTCTGCCGATTATTTTACAGAAACTTCTGCATCAAACGTGTAACCAGCGACCAGAGCTTGAAATACGAACAACACACCATTTTTCACAGAAGAAAAGGATTCCATTCAAAGCAAAAGACCTTGGGCACACCGGTCAACAGCCAACGCCACCTTTACATTGTTACTCCCACTTCTAAATTCATGCAGACGTCGATGAATGGGTCGCTCATCACGTTAAATTAAATTAAATTCAATAACTTATCTGATCGAGCAAGAATAAAATGCGCTTTTATTAATGACTGATGCAAAGAGATAAAGATTTGTCGAACAAATGATTGGTTGGTTTGCTTAAAGTGACCCAAGGTTGCGAATTGTTAATGTAGAAAAAGTTTCAATTTTTCAGTAAAAAAAGTAGTTTAAAAGATGTTTGCTGTCATCGTTTTACACGCATAAACAAAAATTAAAGCTTAGTAGCAAGTTTTGCGTTTTTAGAACAGTCACGACTTTTGAGGGAGACTACAAAAAATAATAAACAATGACGGGGCATGTAATGAAACATGAGAAACCGGTCTTACCCTCTGCCCACTATTTCACGTATGTCGAAATTGTAGGTTTTGTCAAAAAAATACCTGACTATTTTCATGTTTATGCTTGTGCTCTATGGTACATGGCGTCCATAATTACCCTCGTTTGTCTAAAAAATAATTATTTGAAAATTACAGCTGCCGCAAAACTTAATAAACAAGGTTAGCGGTTTAATTGATTTTAGCAGCCTGTGCGTCATGTGTGTGGTAAAATATGAGAAAAATTATTTGCAAAAATTTAACAGCGCATTTTTACTGTACAAAGGTACAATTGGGTAACTCATTTTTGAAGCATTTTTAGCATTTCATGCCTTCAGGTACGTAATTACTAAACTCGTGATTAGTTGTCTACTGGCTTTCTGGCATGTACATATTTTACAGATGACTTCCGCTATTAGTTACCACGTCTTTCACTGTCATTTATGCAAATTCTGATTTGAAAAAATTAAATCTGAAACGAATAACGTAGTTAAGGTTAGAATATTTATGAAATTATTCTTAAAATAATTTGCTACTCTCAATATTCTACCTGTAAGTACTTTGTGACTGTAAGTAAACTACAGAACTACAAAATGGACTGACACAAGTTTTTAAAATGCTGACATAATGCTGATATTTAATTTAGCTGATGTATGCAATTCAAAGCAAAAGTGAAAACAAGTGTAAGCATTGAAGTATTTCAGTTGCACTTACAGTTGACGTTAGACCTATCGATTCAATAACTTACGTTTACACGTCGTCATTGCTATAAATAATCTTACTCGAAATGGAAAAACTATAAAGGTATATTGAGTTCGTGACGCCGATTGCATCGTCATTTTTCACCATTGTTTTTACAACTGAATAATCATCGTCAAATTGTCATCTTAACGTCTTTGAACTCAAGACACATCAAACCACGGCTTTTAGTTTGCATGCTTTAAAAAAATGGGAGCTTTGTAGCTTTTATTAAAATAGTGCTGAAGCTGATGTGGATGACAAAGCATGATTTTGCTCTGCATGATTTTTTTTGTTACACTTCGTGCTTTTGTTTTGTGTCAGTCAGTCTTAGTGCAGCGCGTAATTCGTGCGTGCTCACTGCACCGTTGTCTCACTTTCTTTCTTTGGTAGAAGACAAAGGCTTTTCCATCAAAAAATCTAATAATAGCAAGGATGGAATCGTCCACTTTACTGAGGTCTTTTAGAGATTACCTAACAGAGTTATGAAGAGATTGATCCCGAGTTCCGATAATGTATTCAGAAGAGCAAAACTATTACGGCTTGGATTTTGATCACTCGTGCCTTTTCCTTCCTTCCTTCCCCACGAAGCCACTCCTCTTCTGTAGTTTAATTTGTCTTTAAATATTTTATGGTATGAAACTCTTTGTGAACGTCTTAAACAGTGAAAATGTAATAAGACAAAGGCAAAGTCCTGCTCTCGATCATATTAAATTCCATTTTGGGAACGTGACTGAGGCCATCCGTCATAAATGAGACTAGACAGCAGAGGGAAGAAGAAAAATGATTTGTGCAGCTAGCCAGCTACTCAATTTACCTCGAAAGCAATCTCTCCGCATAACTTTGAGAAAACGAATCTCTCTTTCTCTCTCTACCGAGCTTCTCACAAAAGTTCACAGATTCCTAGCTAAAATTCACTAACTCGTTTACTCTTAAATAAGTATCGTTACACTCTTTGACAGCACAGTAGCAACAAGGAAAAACAATTTAATAGGTACATTGTGTAATTTTGGAATCTTTATGGCACCTTCTTCTTCTTTACTACTACACCAACTCCATTGCTTGCGTTAAGATTTTTAATGTCGTGGTGCATACAGTAATCTCTTCCTGAACCATTAATTGCCATCATTATTTACGCATGAAGCGGTGCACTTACTTATTAGCCTCAAATATTTATTGTTCTTTCTCAGTTACACGTGAACAAGTAAGTAAGCTAAGTATTTTATGAAACAAAGCCAAGAAGTGAAATCATCCGCTCGCATCGGAACAACGGAGTATACCTACTCGCTACTTCGGGCATATATAGACTCACTTGAAAAGGAGAATCTTAAGAAACAGTTAGCTACGACTCTGGAGCGATGTTCATCTTAAGTTAATATTTTTTTCTGTACAAGACACAATCTAGCTCTGAACAGCACTTCTTTCAATGAAAGGCATTTCCAATGGCGTGGTGGATGAACTTGAGTGGAATTCCTCGTAATGGTCGTATGTTGTGCGGGAGTGTCATGCTCCTAATAGCTGACACTTGACTGCATTCCATGTCTACAATTGAGTTCAGTTTAGCCTTTTTCCTTAAGATTATTATTGCAACAAGAGAAAACAACTATGTGTAATTGCCTTGCCTTTTCCTTCCTTCTCAATTGCGATACCGTGATGTTGCAGCACAACCCTTCCTTCCTTCTTCCCACTTTTAGCGCATAAAATAAAGTATGCATCCTCCAGTGGCACTTTTTGCGGAGAAAATGGCACTTTCATTACACGGCTTTTATACTCTTTCATTATTTTCACTGTGCCTTAATGAAACAAAAAAGTTTATAAACTTACTTCTCGAGAAGCAAGGAAAGATTAAATACTTTGGAAAACATGTAATTTTCACAAGTGCATTTTCGGATTTTATACTGCATCAACATTACACTCAAACACTTCTGTTAAAAATCCGACATTATCCAAGATACTCTTGAAAACGTAGGAACGTGAGTAGGTAACCATATCAAGGCTTTAGACAGGGGAAAGAAAGAGAGAGAGAAAAGAGAAAAATGATTGCATCAATAAACTTTGGTAATAATAAATGTCGTCTTATTGTGAAATGAATGCTGTAGTCTACGTAAAGCGGCTCTGGAAACACCATTATTATTACTCCATCAACATGCATTTAGTACAAAGGAGAGAAAGAAAGAGAAAGAGAGTTTCGAAACCAACACCATTCTTCCGTGTAATGTGAGTTGATGTACCTTAAATGAGCCACATCGTAATGTACTCTCTCGTCTCTACTTCGCTTTCTCACGTATTTTCTCTTGTTGAATTGTGTGAAACAACCTGCCTCCGAAACCTAGTGCAAATACTTCTTTTGTCCTGGTCGGGTGACTACAGCGCACATAATAATAATAATAGCAATTGACTGCACACACAACACCGTGAGCGCCCTGCATAATATTGTAGTATTATCGGAAAGGACGGTAATACCACAGAGAAAGCAAGGCAACGGGCGGAGATTTATTTATTCAAATGGTCCTTGCGTTGTGGAAAGTGAACAATGGATTTAGTTTTGTAAAGAGTAGTGAATGTAGGACACTGAAAAAGGCCCAAGACATGGTTTAATATTTATTACTTTGGTTGCCCACCTACGTAAAGAAGGACCTGTAGATAGATCATTTCAGCATGTAGTGCAATGAAGCAATGTCGCTACAGTTCTCGTTGTGGAATCAATTTCTCCCTTTTTACAACTTTTCATATTTGCAGTCACGTCCGCAACTCTATTTTTACTTGGTCCTCGTATTTAGAAGTTACAAAACCACACGAAGATGAAAGCAGGTACTTCAAATAAAGTATTGGAAAACGGTTCATAATGCTTGTTGATTTTGATTAATTCTGAGCCAGTTTCGCCTGAATACTTGAAATGAAATAAAACATGAGTATTTTATTTTATGAATACTTTCATACTAGCTTAACTTAAACTCGAAATTCAGTTATCATTTTAAATTCTTTTTGTTTTTATTTGACGCTCACATTTGATCATCCGTCATCATTATTAGACACAAAATAACACGAAACGTCTTTTATTTGGAACGATCTTGATTTAATCTTGAGTAAGGTTCCACAGTTCAAACTGAACTGACAGTTGTGTTGACAGATGGTGAGGTACTCTAACCAATGAACCGAAATTGAATCATCTATTCCGTTCCGACTTTTCTTTTCCACAATTTTAAGAAGAGGAACCACGCCAGTTTGGTTGGTTTAACCTGTGATGTCAAACCGCTGCGGAGAATACTAACGACGATGTGATCCACATTAAAATTTGTTCTCCTGGTTTATTTTGCCAAGAAAGAAACTTTGTTGAAACTGCCCAATAAGCAAAAAACGGTCTTTTGTGTATTCAGTCTTTTGCGATATGAATCACAGTCACTTCGTCAGGTCGAACAACTCAATTCCCGACTAAAAAAGAAAAACAGAAAACTCTGTCTGAAATAGCTGACTTTCGCACAATGCTTTGTATTTCATGAAATAGTTTCACAGAGACTGCCAAAAAGTCATATTAATATGAACTGCAGAAGAGCCCCCAAAGAAACAAGAAAACGCTGATACTTCATAATACATGGGCCATTCAAGCAAACTTACTGTTTCCCCTTTTTCAGTTTTCCTTGAAAAATGAAAAATATGCCAAGTTTCCCTTTGCTTCACTTCTCTGAAGTTATCCTTGTCCATTAATGTTAGACAGGTTGGTGAAAGTTCAAAAGAAAAATATTGACAGAATTCTGTTTCAGGGAAAACTGAGTTAGGGAGAAGACAATGGACATTCTGTTCAATTCAACACAGCCTAAATCAATGAAAGATGACAAGAAGATGATGACAATTGTTTGAAATGAGAAATGGCAAATACCAATAAAAATCTTTCTTCTCGAAAGGAGGCAGAAAAAATGTCACACGAAATAACATCGGTTCAATAGTCAATGTATCATAATCAAATGACAATAATGCTTGTCATTTTATCTTAAATTCAACAATAAACACAAAAAAGTGCCACGAAAATTGGGAAAATGTTGAATTCAAAATAAATCCGTTCAACTTTGAAAAGAATTGACAAATTTATGAAATCGTTCCATTCGGCCATTCTAAAAAGTCAGTATGTTGGTCTATTTTAATGCATTATAAATGCTGTGCATGTTTTATGCATTACTTTGAGACAAGTTCTTTAAAATTCTACCCACTGAACCAATTCTCTAGTTCTGCTACCTGGAATGTAAATCGCATCAGAATACTGCAACTCATTTTATTTCGTCCACAGTTTGCAGCTGTCAAAACTTCTGTTTGAGTGTGAATAATAGAAGTCAATTGACATTATTTAAAATGATTTCCAAGTAAAAGTTTGTTCCATATTGTAAAAAATGCAACTGCTTAAGTTGAAAAGTATTTCTAAAAACTAAAAATAAAACATGAAAACCAGTGTTCCGGGTAGGCTCCTAATATTTCTCCGGAAAGTTCGTTCGAGTACACTTTTTTTTATTAATTTCCGACTTTCTTAGAATCTTTGCCCTTCTTTTCCGCGGTCGATTTTTCATTTTCCCGACTACTCACTATTTTCAAACAGCGAGTCTGTTGAAGAGAAATTGAGAAATCAGACCATTGTAAATATGTGCTTGGTGCGCTAAAATAGCAATGTTTTGCCAAGTTGTTGCGAAATATTTGTTTACTTTATAAATATGTAGGTCAGTCGACAACAGAAGTAAAAGTATTTAAGTATTCTTCTACTGCGGTAACCAGAAGGCAAGCATTTCTTCGGTTGTTTTTCCGACGAACGGTAAAATAGGTTGGATTGAACCAAAGGTGGTGCTTCTTCGACTTCCCTTGGTGTATTTTAGTACCACAGTGACGAGTTATCGTGGGACAAAAATTGCACTCATTTGGATGAATCCAATTGGAAATATCTTCAGGAAACTATCCATCGTCATTTTGTGCTTGACGATGTATCTCCACATTAATAACAAGAGGCCAGGTTGTGTTAACAAGAAAAAACGTGAAATAGAAACTCAACAACAATATTTTTCAGTCTCAAACACAAATCAGTAGTTTTCTTCAATTTGCATGTCTGAAAAATGTGAATGAATGAAACATTTGTGCTCTGATGCAAAGTATGGATTTGAAGGGAAGAAACAAATAATATCATTATGTCTGTCGTTCAATCTCATTCACACAATCAGCGAGTGAGTGAGCAGAGCAGCTATTTTTCTTCCTGCTTTTTCCAGCTTTCTTACTGCTCTGCCATAGACAGCACATTCATTTCATAGTTTCATAATGCATAGCCGACTTGCTCATTAGACTCAACGCACAATTCTTTCGGTGAACTACTTATACCCTTACAACACTAATAAGACTGCTGTCAATTTTTCTTCTGATTTCACTTCCACAAGAAGGAACCGCTTTGTTCATTTTGTGATTGAATGAAACAGGCGCAAAAGTTGCAATATTTCATTTTGCTTCTCCAAACGTAAGAAACCCCACAGAAGAAAGTTCTGACTTCTGTTTTGACTAATCAACGTTTCACTCGTATTCATTTGAATTGAACACAACAGATTTGTAGTCATTTTCAAACCCCATGGATGGTTTCATCCGTTTCTCCATTAAACCAGCAAGGAGCACAGCGTAATAATATATCCCAGTCATGTCTAGCCGTCTGATGCGCCATTCATTTTTTCCTTGTCAAAAATCATATTTTTGCACGGTCGTCGCCTCATTGTTATACCTACATACACACCGCCGTAAGTTCACCAAACTTTCTGCGTCTCCTTGAGATTCTGGCGCGTGTGCTCACTTTTGATATCAATTTTTTTCTCTAATCTAAATTGCTAAAAATATGCGGAGCACTTCCTTTAAGTGCACTTTGCATTTATATCTGAGTCCTGCGACTCTCAGACAATGTTCATTCAAAGATTTTAATATTATGAACTTTATTGATTACGTTGATCTTCGTTGAATAACTGATGAATTCATCTTCCTACATCGTGACATTTATATCTATTCAAAGTTACCGTAATACCGTAATATCGTAATCTTGTCCTGTCTTAACTCTATACGGCTCAATTTTAAGTCTGCGTACCAAAGATCTGTTGCAAAATTCTGTGGTGATGAAGACCCTGAAGTTGATATGATGAGTTTCACACACACAAACGGATTTCCGTATAAAGAGAACAACTAAATAAAAATCTTGTTGTACGTCACTCACAAGCAAACAACAAAATCTCAATTTCCTTACCTATTCCATCGTCTCGTTTTCCCATTCTTCCTCTTTTTCCACTGCATTTTTATTCTTTCACCAAACTCATCATCATTCCAAACTAAAAATCAACGAAAGCTGAATTTTCACTTAAAACCTGATGATGTATTTCTAGACAGATTTACATAGAAAAGACATTAATTTCTCCCCAGCATCATCAGCTACATCAAGAAAGCTGGCAAGACTCTTTTGAGCATCATGATTATTCGCGTGCAGCGGTGGTAGGGAGCAAGAGTGATGGAAGTAGACGTGCAATAAGCCGCTATTTTTCGGAGTAAAAAGGACAGCTTTTCGTTTGGCTTTATGAGCACAAAGATAGTGGAAATAAAGCATGTGTTTTAAATAAGTAAAGAGCCCTTATTATTCCCGTTGACATTCTACCGGCGTCATGTCGGCAGGGGGTTTAATTAACACACACATAGATGTGTACATCTACGTAATGTACACAGCAAACAAGAGCCAGGCAGAGCCAGAGTCATCCAGCAGTCACCAATGTCCAAAAGAAGAGAGTACAAAAGAGAAGTGTGTGCACTTCAATGGGGATATTATTACGTAGCGGAGCAGTAATACGAGTTGCAGATTACGTTTTATATTTTTCACCAGCTGAAAGAAATAAAATATTTAATCCACGCTGTGAGCTTTACACTTTTGCCTTCCTCGTCCCCTTCTACTTTATTTTATTTGAAAATTTAATTATGGAGAAAGTTTTTAGTGAGAGTCATTCCTGCAAAGCTTAATTGGCCCGTAATACGCATACATCACTGCGAATTAAAAGGGTTACACTCGGATATATTTAAGAGAGAATGTGCGCACGTGTCACCAATAAAAATTATAAAACAACGACAACCTTAAATTAAGAGATGAAAGGCTTGAATCAGGTAGCGGAATGAAAAAGTTATACAATCAATGATTAAAAGCATGTGGTTGGTCACTCCATCATTTGCCGTTTGTTCTCTCTTCAAATTAAGCGAAGAGTTTCTGAATAATTCTTTGCTGTTTAACTAGCATCAATCTCTCACTTATACCAAACAAACGTTTTATCTAGCCATGAGTCTGAGTATGTTTAAAAGTGACACTGTGAAAAGCGTGTAAGTTTCCGTTGTTTACTTTGTATTTTATTTTGTTTATTTAGGTAGGTATTTAAATACTTCTTTGATGTATCACTACCTATTTATATGGTTATACCATCTCCATTGTTAGTGTCTCTACTTCTATTGTCTACTAAAAGTAGCCGGGGGCATTTCAAAACTTCAACGTCCAACGGTAAGCGAAAGCGTCATTAATCTGTGTAGGTTTTGTTGCGACAAACCATGTAAAACAATATGTTAATACTGAGAAGTTGTACTTTCATCCGGGGGCATTTCAAAACTTCAACGTCCAACGGTAAGCGAAAGCGTCATTAATCTGTGTAGGTTTTGTTCTGATGAACCATGTAAAACAATATGTTAATACTGAGAAGTTGTACTTTCAGTGCACGTTATTAATCAACTGCTTAATGAAAAAAGTGTGAGTTATCCAAGTGTTATTACTCATCATGAATCATGGCATGAATGTTGGTAAGTTATCAGAACCGAAACCTTGAGTTTTTTGTTTGCTTACCTTCCACCAAGCTCATTGTTTCTGGTTTACAAGAATAGAAACAAAGAGTTAATCTCACTCTGGATAGAGAATGTAAATGTGCGTATAAAAGTAAAGTACATTTTATCCTTATGTCGGACTTTTACAAACGCTCATTTGACTCAGGTACTACTGTACCCTGAATTCAAGGTAGCCTCAAGGCTACACTCGGATAATTAAAAAACTATCATCAATTCCTTGAAAATGATATTCCCTGTCACGCATTCAATCTGTGGAAACGAATTAACAATCTCATCATCATGCTTGATTCAAAGTTGGAATTCGATCACTATCTCAATTTCCCGGTTGGCTTTTAAGACTTTTTACTTGTTTCCAGTTTCAAAGTTAACATTGGACAAACCAAAGGTAGCACATTTTTAACCTTCCCCATACTTCCGTCAAATGAAGTTTAAGTAGGTTTTTATGTTCCTACTTCTTTAGTCTTTTATGGAAGGTTGAAAGATGTACCTTTATTACGGTGTCATTCATCCCTGCGTAAACAGAAAGTACAAATCTTGTTTCCCTTATTCTTCCTGCTTCACTTCCAAATGAAAAACTTTTCTGAGCTTACTAAAATAAAATAAGAAATCCCAAAGATTTTCTTTCATTTCATCGAGTTGAATGTGAACGAGAAAATTTCAAACCAGAAACTTTTATTTTTTCCTAAACCGAATAAATCTGCCTACTTTGGTCTGCCGTGTGTAATTCTTTTCTCTAAAAAACGAAAAAGTGATTCAGCCCTTGTTCAACTTTCTTTCCTCTTCCTTAAGTCTTCATAAATAAACAGAGAATATAAAGAAAAGAAGATGACGAAAATGTATATTTTCCAAATTTTCTTCCTCGTGGAGCACCCAGAGAAAGATCCATTGTGTTCCTGTCGGTTCCATTGACTAAACTTAGTGGACTCAACTAACTAAAATGCGACATCAAAAGAAGATTGAAAAAGAGGAAAATTGTAATGCCTGCCGCTGCCGCCATTCTACCTTTCCACACACCCTGTGGACAATATGCAATTCCTCTGAACAAAAACAAATCCATCTAAGAGACGACCAACTCTATCCCTGACGCCAGCTCAGTCAACCTCTCTTCCTTACCTCTTACACAGAAGAGAAAAAAAAAACACTTTCTCGTCATTCATTCCGTCCAATCCTTTCTCCACAAGAAAAGGGGTAGCTCAGACAGAGGAAAGAGAAAAGGAATAACAAACATTGTTGTTAACATACACAAAGTTAAAATGAATGGAGAATAAGAAAAAGTGAAAGAAAACTCTGCGAGTGTTCGTCTTTTTATGCTATTGCATCAACAATTTCTAAGGCGAACCGCTATGGAAAAGAAAAGCAAGTCGGCCATTGTAAACTGGCATTGTGCTTTGGGATCGAGTACAACGGGCAAATGTTCTGTTTGAGAAAACTGAAACTGTCTCTAGAACGATGAAAAAATTGAAAGTGGAAGATTGTAGCACGGGCATTGTCGAGTGCAACGGGACGCTGAAGACTGCATTTTTAATAATTTGGAGACTCTATTCAATTTCTTCATAAAATTGTGCTCTCTGTGATTGAAACTTAAGAAAAGAAAATTGTTGTCTTGATATAACGCGATATTAAAGTTTTACAAAATAAGCTCTCTGACTTAATTTTTGATGGTAAAAAATGATAATCATTCTGTAAAATAACTGTATATAAATCGATCTTCATCTTTCACTAATTCACTTTTACCTGCACAAGTAAAAAGCAACCGAGAGGAAGCGGTTTAAACTAGATTGGAAAAGTTGGCATCGACTGTATTTTACGAAGCACATTTTTCTTGCCAAGAACTTCAATTGGATTCACTTCGTCTTTTGTCCAACAAAGAAAAGTCCGACTCCTTTTTTATTTCATCTTCCCAAAAATACTAACTTTTGCCTGCTCTTCCTTAAAAAAATCAAAGGGAAAAAATTCACTTCGTTTGCGTTTTAAAGAAGTGGGCGTCGGGCGAGGGTTAGCACAGACTTGTTTTAAAGTGAGCTCGATGTGCTTCTCCTTTTCCACTTTACTTTTTAGGTACTTGTTTGACTTTTCCTTAAAATACTGAATCGTTTTACTTGAAAAAGATGAGATTTCATTTCAACTTCATGAATTTCAAAAAAATCTTAGTTCGATCCTTTTCACTTTGCATATTCATTATTTTTTGGTAAGAAAGGAGAGTAAATTTTCTTGGGGAAAAGATGAAGGGGAAAAGAAAGGACTTTCTAAGATCTGGTTTTTCATATCCTGATTTAGATAACGTTATTTCATCATCCCAGTCGTGATTACGATCACGAGCCATGTTTTTCTATCTAGACCCAGACCATACAGAACATTGCTTCAAGGCACAAATCTGAAAAGATGATGAATACTCACCCTCTCATTTGATTCTCCTTTTTTATGAGATGAAGTGAAGCTAAAAAGTGAAAGCGGAATATGAGCAATCTGTTTCAATGAAGAAAGTAGATTGAGGTAAAGGTGAAGAAAGAAAGCATATCGCTGCCGCATAGACTCCCTCAAAGTCTGACAGACTCGATTATTATAAAATAGACTACTTTATTATACAACAGTCAAAATGAAGAATCATCATTTTCATAAGGTTTTTTTTGTTTGAGTTTTAGCCTGGAATTGACATTACTCTTAAGTGCCTCTTTAAAAGTGCTTTACACATTACTACTAGAACACTGCTGAAAAAATAATCTAGGAAGTCCTTCTCAGTTCTCAGGCGCTTTTCTTTCATCTTCGTTTACCTCGTGGTCTTTTCAATTTTCCCTCCCACGTATAAAAAGCCGAACAGTAATCGCTGCATTTTAAAGATGAACGGATGTTCCATGGAAAGCCTGATCAAGAAATCACTCAGAGAAAAGGGAGAGGGAATGGGAGAGTGAGGAAATATTATTTATTTTGTAATATTTCAGACAGCTGGTCGAAAGGTCTAGTCAATTTATGCGCACAATGGCAACGTAAGTCTTAGTCTGGAGGAAAAAATCCTTGGATATTAATGCACATTCTCCTTGAGAATCTTTTTATCATTATCTGATGTGAATAGATGAATGGTTGAATGACGGGAAACGAAACATGTGCCATTTCTCTTTCAACATGATTGACTGGCGGGTGCAACACCTCGAAATATTTATTCTGTCCTATCCGAAACCACGATTCTTTTAACTTTCCTTTTCCCACTTCCTTCTTCTGAAGGTTGTCGAAGGAGGAGAAAGACGTAAAACCATCGTTTTTATTCGAGTGGCATTGGAAAATTCCATTCATTCAGATACACACTTATAACTATACGCTGCTGCTTCATTCCACTTCTGGCGTTTTCTCCACTTTGTATTCCTTTTTACCTTGTGCCACTTGAAGAAAGTTGTACACATGCAATAAATGTGTGCAACGCACTTGACGATGGCCATTTATTATTTGCATCAATATAAATCAACTGACATCGTGCACGCGCCAACTGCCAACCACCTTTTTCATTGCGGCAGCAATCGTTTCCGAAAAGGACAAAGGAGCGGTGAAGTCTAGTGAAGTGGATTTATTTTTAGTTTTTTAAGAAGTAGAATATAAGTACTTTCCCGCTTGAAATGACAATGACACTGGCATTGAAATTCCAGAGTGGAGAGAAATCAAATCAAAATAATAATGCTCTTTGAACGAACACGCTTTTTATCATGTTCCCTTGCGCTCTCGTCAAGTACAAACAAAATAAAAGTAAAATCCTTTTTCAAAATAAATGTTTACAATTCAATACGTGCCAGCTTACGACTTATCCTCTGCTCGAAGAGCTTTCATTCTTAGAACGGATGGAGAAAAAAATGAAGCTAAACCCGTGGAGCAATTTTCGAAGGTGTATTAAAAAACCTGAGAAAGGGTTTGGGGGTGAACAGGTAAATCCTTCTTTGGTATGCAAGACACAGCTTAAGTAAAATTGTATTCCGTCCACACAGCATAACTCAGCTGGGGAGCGCCCGCTATTGATCATTCACACAAATTCATCTCAAACTACACTGCAACTGCATTTTTAGTGCAATTCGTGGAAAATTATCTTTTCGGAAAAGCAAGGACGCGTTCATTCTGTTTGTTGTTCATCCGTGAACAGACAAGGGAGGAGGACAATCAAATTCAGTAAAATTACTTTGTAACAGGTCGTCATTCGAAGATAGAATTACAAAAGCGATGCTTAAGCCGCGAGTTACTTCTCAATTTCTTTGCGTGGTATGGGACTGTCAATGTTAAAAATTTTAAATTAAATAAATGAATAACTTCTGGTTTTGGATATCATTTGGGAACATCAGATTCAAACTGCCAGTGTCAGTCAGAAAACAGTCGGCTTAAAATTCAACATACCAAATGACCTGATGAGACTTGCATCATCCACCAGACTTAACTTTAGACTCACATAATCTCTAAGTTATTACCACCGTGTATCTTATCTACTTGGAGTTTACTCTACCTATGTAAAACATTCACTTTGTCGACAAAGGGAAGAATCTCTTCTTTATGCGACTACAGACGTTCCGGTCTGAGCAAAATAACTGAGTTGTAGTAGCTCAAGTACAATTATTACTTTGTAGCGAAAGTAAAGAGGAGAAGTGCAACCCTTTCACTCTTGCACTCAACGCACCCCTCTTTCCATTTACTCTCCAACTTCTCTTGATCTTAAGTTGAATTGCTTTCCTTGGTTGGCTGACTGCTTATTGGAATACATTACTCTTTGTATTTTTTACTTGGTGAAATCAAGCAAGAAACCAAAAGCATAACAGCAGCAACAATAAGAGCAGGAGCAAGGAAAATGCTGGAAGCGATGACATTAGTTGCATACATATTACATGCCCTTTGAGTAGTAGCATCGATTACACATGCAACGCACAGGGACGAGACGAGAAGAGGAAACACTAAAAAAGTACAGTAAACAAACGGCCTTCCTTCAATAAAAGAACGTGGCGGAGAGGAAGGCTACCGCACCTCACAACAAATCTAGTGAGCATATCTGGGTGCATTGCCACAGATTACAGAATAAATATTCTTTCCTTTCCGAGAATGAAACGAGCACGGGCATTACACTCTCTTATTTTCCATTGTCTGCTATAAAAAACCAGGCTAGCTATGATCGTCGTCATCATCGTCATGTGGGAGAGTATAAATGACCTGTCAATAGAAAAGTTTGAGAAAATTGTTCAAAGTCGGCCTTGTGGAAATGGAATCGTGAGCAAGACAAGTGAAAGTTGTTCTTCTTGCATGTTTGTTTGTACTTATTTCCTTTTCCTTCTCCAACTTTCTCGGGGTTTCATGCTCATGTTCTTCATGGACTCGCACCCTTCTTTTCTACGCTTCGTCGTTTTCTCCACTGATTCCCATGAATTCTCATCATTGATTTCCTCTTTTGGATTTCGTTTGATGGAATGGCGCACACACAAGTAAAACGATCGTCATTTTTTCAAGAGAAAAAGAAGAAAAAGGAGAAATAACCACATTTGAGTATTTGCTTGAGTTCTGAAAGAGATCACGATGATGATGATGATGACGACAATTCGCATACGTAAAGCTCTTCGAATGGCTCAGTTCTTTTGGAGAAATGGGTATTTATGCATAGTCATGCAGAAAGTATAAAGCGCGGTTTGGAATGATTTGCTGCTAATTCAAAGTTTTCTGTGAACCCTCCCTTGTTTTTAAGGAGTAGGAGAAAGGGCAAACCTGACATAAAACCTGTACGAAATGACCATTTTGATGATAGCTGAATGCTTACTTAGCCAGAAAAATTATTTCCTTTTCATAGGAAAACTTTCTCTTGAGAATCAGAAAGAGTAGATTTGCGTTCCAAGACACCTTTTCCGTAAATCTTTTGATTGGTAAGACAAACAGAAGAAAAAAGAAAAGTACAGAGGTAGTCCATTTCAGCGGAAAGACACTTCTCCTACGACGATGGCGGAAGTATTATGGATATTTTTTTCGAAAAACTTTGATTTGATATCCTTGTGATTCTTGTTTGAGTTATGTAATGTTGTAAAACTTGCTCTCTCTCTTCCAGTCTCTTTAGAATTGTCTACTTTTTCCAAAGAAGAAAGTAATAAAGGAGAGAATTGAATGCTAAGCGGTCAGACTCAACCATATTTCACGACAGTTTGCACTCGCAATAGCTGTAATTGCACAGGTAGAGTGGGATTTGTTTAAATAAATAGTTTTTGTTACTTAATAGAACAAGTTGGACGAAGCTCTCTACTTTCTACTTCTACAATAGTCTGACGAGCTTACAAATTCTTGGAAGGTTTTCTTGGAAAATCATTCTTTTAGTTTTCATCACGGGTCTCTAATGTTAAATAAAGTCTTATTTTTCACAAGGATCGTGAAGAAGAGTGAAAGTGAAACCAAACAAATTCACTAATATACTTTTACTACAGAATATAAAGGCGGTGTAAAAGTAAAATAGCATAAAAATCAACACAACAAAATTACTTTTCCGACAGGTCTGAGAGTTCAAAAGAGATACCCCGTGTTTTAAATTACAGAGTGAAATGGAAAATAAAGTAATCATCATTATTGCATTATTTTCTCTTACATCTACATGCGCTCAGTGGCTCTGAGTATTCGATAAAGTTCTGTCACAAACTAAGAGATTATGGATGATACATTGCGTGGCTATTATCATCAAGTTACATCAATAATCACTGCCATTATCATTTCGTACCATATTCATGAAGACGTCTGAAATAACAAAATACTTCTCATGAACTTCCTTTTTATGAGCTCATTTCTATGGACTGGGTTGAATACTTTAAAGAGTAAAAGGTCAGTTAAACATAACCATAATCATCAACGCTAATGATTATTTGAAATGCGTAACTTTACTGCTCATAGAAAGTAAAGAAAGTTTTGTGATCCATGCTTTTTCAAGAATTGTACACGAAGAGACAAGCAATTTTTGGAAAATAAATGCTCCGGCGACAAAGTCCATTCTCATTATCATTTATTTCCCATTCTTGCTTGAGTGGATGTCGCCATCATCCTCCATCTTTTTTTCTTTTACGGCATTAATTTTTTATTACATAAAAGCAAGCCACTGAACTTTATGTCTGGTAGACGGTTGCTCTGATTCTCAAATAAAAATGGAGGTAAAATTGCAACCGTATTGTGTGTGGTGCAATTTTCGGGTTGATTAAACGAAAACAAAGAAACGATTTCCAAGAATAATGAGTAGCACTAAGTGACGTCAAACAATGAATAAATCAAAGAAATGATTTTCAACGTCTGCTGAACAACTCTTCTTGCTCAATTTGTCTGTGCATACATCATCCGTCCGACTCTTGATCATTTATATTTTATTTGGAAAATGGAATGAGATTGATTTTGGGCACACGGGAAATAGAGGAGGTATGTAGATAGAGATAGGGATCCATGAACACTCGAAGTAGAAAACTCGAAGTACGAACATTCGTAGTAGCGAACTCGAAGCTACGACTACTCGAAGCAGTGAAAACTCGTAGCAGCGAAAACTCGAAGCAGCGAA